>JAGDQP010004338.1:27868-62566 GCA_022664845.1 Lepisma saccharinum
ATGAACATTGCTTAATATTAAACAGAAATAGCATTTAATTGTTAACTTCATAAAAGTAAAAGTCATAATTTTAATATTAATTTAGAACACTACATTTTGCAATTCGCAGAGGTCAGGTTTGCCCTGTCACTCGTAATAAGAACTATTGAATTATATAATTTTTTTTATCAAATCTACCTTCATTGTGTCTTATCAGGGAAATGTACTTACGATGTTTGTTTCGAACCTATCCCATAGCACAGATTATATTCTCCTTGTAAAAGGAGAAAATAGTCGCAACAATTAAATAACTTGCCGTTGAAGACACATTTTTTCAAAACATCGTCGCAAGGCCTGGAAATAAGATAGATAGTTTAATATATGCATATTATTATTATTACTAGCGTGCTATTATCTATAATGTTTGTGCTGCTATGCTTTGTGGTGTACTAAAATGTCACTGGATATTCTATAAAAAATTACGTTAGGAAGTCAACAAGTACTATGCATTTATCATACATAAAATTTAATTTAGCGTGTCCTGATATACATAGTCCTAAACAGAGGTGAAACTCAGCGGCATTATCATAAAATTACTATATTTAAATACTAGAGTAATATTTTGCTCATGTCAATAACAATAACCAGGCATTGTGCCCTGACTGTGTTTCGTGATGCAAGTAGTTTTGAAGATTTTATCTTTTATATAATCGTGGTTTCATGTGTAAGTACATAGCAATTCTTCAGTATGAATTCACGGGTACGATTGCGGTTGACATTTTACGGATATTTTTGATGCGCGCGTTTGGATATTTGAAACAATATGAGTGAGATCCTATAAGTTTAGATCTTGTAGCGTTCATGGAGATTGTATGGGTCAAGGAAATGTTTCCGTTTAGCAGTAAATTTCGTACATTAATATTGTGTTATGACGTCACTTAATTTTCTCTTGAGGGCAGAGTTGGAGGTTTTAGAATTGCACAAGTTCCCTGTAGAAAATTTAAAATTACTTCTTCTCCAAGTGGACTCATATGAGTATTTAAGATGAATTGCATCTCTCTTACATATGATGAATTGCACGTTGCTTCAGTTAAGTTGAAGTATACGGTGGGGGTACATACAATGTTGATGTCGCTGTGTTTTCGCGAATTCCTTCGCGACACCTTCAACATAGGCCCTGGCCGACACTTACCCGAATCCTTTCCCCTGTCCTTTCCCGGACAAAGCTTTAGATGCCTAAAGACCATATTAAAAATAAAATTCATAAATTAAATTCTAAAATAAAAAAAATGTCGACTTTGAAGAACGTTTTCTAATACATTCACAGCTGTTTGAAGATCATTAAACGTATTTTGCAACTCCGTAAGCTTTTTATTCAAATTATCGACTAGATCTTGTGCTGCAGTATTTGTAATAAATTGATTCTTTATGAATTGTACTTCATTTTGAATTGTCGTTATAATATTTTGAACTTCGGTAAAATCATTTTTATTTACTAGCTGTGAATACATAAGAATAATACTTTTCAACTCATTATCAAGTCTTTGAAGTAAATCTAGTAAATGTTGTTGAGTTTCTGTAATTTCAGTTTCAATGTTTGAAGATAAAGTATTTCGTAGTGCGTTGATTTCACCCTTTATTATTTTAATTCTTTGGTCTAATACTGTCAGCTGGTTTTCACTGATGTTGGAAGGTGAATCTGAAAGTGGTTCATGCTCATGCGATTTATATCGCGGAAATCCAAATGGGTCAGTGGGCATTTTGAAAAGAATAAACCCCTATAATATAACAAAATGTATTCAAAGAAAAATCAAAAAAGTGCTTTAAAAAAACGCACAGAATGCGCTTTATTAACATTTGAACAAGCTTAATAATAACTATGTACAAACCTTACTGACTATTTAACTGTTACATAAATGAAAATTAACACGACTGTCCAGAAGTTGAGGGTTGATGAGGGTTACATACTTCACAAATTATTTTATCATCACTATTTAGAATTCTTCGATGACCCCATGGCAATGTGTGTATCTTACAATCAAGAATTTTACGCTTGTCATCATGAGGGTCTAAAGCTAATTTTTCTTGCTTTACAGTCGAAAGTATATGCTCACATGATTGAATTTGATGTTGCTCTTTCGTTAATCGTTCACCAGAAAACAAGCACTTCTTAAAATCATCAAACGTAATCTCATTTTTCACAACATTTTTCTCCACACCCTTAACCTTCTTTGTTTCTTTCTTTTTCCCTGTATTCATAGCATATACTTTCGATCGTAATCCTATGAATTCTTCAAGAATGATTCCTTTCATCTCATCCTTCATTTTACCGGGTACTTTCTCGTTTCTTAAGGGGATATTATATTGATTATTTACAGGATAGTTCGATGTGTCAAAATTGTCTATGAAATCAAGCATATCCTTGTAAAAATTTTCATAAACAATTGTATAGACTAACGAATCTGTGTCGGTATAAACAACAGTTATCTCCATATCGAGGTTTGATCACTTCATAATGAAATTTGTACATTGCTAATTTAGCAAGATCTAAAATAGCACTTCCAATATACACAGGTTTGTTTAATTTCGTGAATTTTCGTAGCATATGAATAAGTACAAAATTTTCAGAGTAGATTTTTCTAGATTTAAATTGTGGCATTGCAATGAGTTCTTCAGCTTTTCTTTTATCAAAAACAAGTTTTATATCGGTATACTTTCTCACATTTTCCATGGTTTTCCCAAACACGCTGTTGATAAGAAGTTTGTCAAAATTTTTCTCGAAATCGGTTGTTGCATCTTTGCGTTTCTCGGTGTTTAGATCTATGTAGGGCTTAAGCCACTTCGATTGAGAAAACCATAAAATTCTGTGTACTTTTACAAGTTTTAAACCTTGAGCAAGATAAAATTTTAGCAATCGAAAATGTACAACATAGTTTCTTTTCGGATTCAGCGATAGTAATAATTTACTTTGTTTTCCCTTAGGTGGGAAATCATTGACGGGTGCTAAAGGATAATCCGCGTGAACATCATGTAAGTACTGAGGATAATCTAAGTCTACCTCCGCAAAGAAACCTCGTTCATCTTCGTCGGGATAATTTCGAATTTTATTCGAGTCCCAATTTTCTGGTGTTGGATCCCATGAAAATTTTCCATAGGGCAGGGGCATACCCATGGCATAACCATACAAATTATTCGCCTCCAGGTACATTATAAACGAGGTTTCTTTTTGAGGATCGAATTCACTACCGAGAAACTCATTGTTAGCTTTGACATGCCTTAAACTACATTGAGAAACACCACCACGGATTGATTTTTCAATAAACAAGTGCATATCAACATCTGAAAATAATTCTAATTCAATTAATGATTTGTAGAGCATTGCCTTCCAGGATAAGCCTGGCGATGTGTATGAGAAAACTGGGTCAATTTTATACGAGTTGATGCATGTCTCTCTAAAATTTTCTAGAATATCAGCCATAAGCAAAACATCAGTGGATAGGTAATGATCATGAAAATTACCCCATGTTCTGCAATTAAATACTCTCCATATTCGTTTAATTATCTCATACTGGATTTAGTACCTATAAGTCTGTTATTGAATGATGTTTGAGGAGGACACTCTGTTTTTTCAAATACCGAAGCATCAGTAAAGAATCATAATTAAATATGCCCTTTTTTCTACTTAGTTCAAATTTTTCATCATCGGGGAAATTTTGACGAGTGTATGCCAATTCTTCGGGTTTCAATTTTTGAACTAAATCATTTAAAGAATATGGCAAAAACCGGTATGAATCTAAAAATCTTACTTCAAATTTTCTACCATTTTTGAGATGGAACCGCTTTGAAATTGCAATATACTTTTCCTCACTTTCTGCAAGAACTTTTATATCATCACCTCCAGTACAAGCTAATTTTTTGACGAAGAGATGTAAGTCATAAGAAGATAACCCATGCATGAAACATCCTATAAAATTATGTTTTTTTTTACTCGCAAATTGCAATTATTGCAAAGAGGATTGAGGTAGGTATTGCTTAAATGGTGATGATGTCGAACCTTTTGATTATTCTCAGTATATTCTTTGTGACAAATAGTACACTCCTGTGATTGTTGGTGATGAGAAAGTTGTTCAGGACTTAAAGGTTTCATGAGTAAATTTTGTTCTAATCTAGGAAGGATATTTTCTAACTCTGTTTGCAAACTTTTTAGAAAATGTTGCGCTGGATTATCACCTCTATACAAATGAAGTTCAGTTGGGGCTCCATCCGACCAACAAACTTTGTAACAGTAGCTAGCCAATTCATGCCTCTCAATATTAGTTGATTTTTTTCCTCGAGGTTCACTAACAGGTTTCAAAAAACTTTCAAAATCTGGTACTATTACAACATCTGCTTTTAAAAATGAAGCGTCTGTTTCGAATTTAATAACTGAATCAGGAACAGGCATAATGACGCGAGTTGGTTCATGTTCTCGACAAAAATTTACATGATCAGATAATTTATCCTCACTACTGAAGTGAGAGAAAATACGCTTACAGAAATGATATTGTCCAATATCTAGTAACTTGACTTCTCACTAAACGATGGAAATTTCTTATTAAGCAGTAATGATGTGCTACTCTTGGTAGAGGAGTTGATGTTGACGATGTTGCAGTTGCTGTTGTTGTTACTGTTTCGTTTTTCACACACAGTAAGTCTATGCTAGTTCCGTTAGATTGATGTTTGATGATATGAAGAGGATAGACTTTTTAATTTTCATCATCTATACCATACACATTGATAGAAATTGAGGCATTGGGAAATATTTTGTTGTAATGCTTCTCAAATTTAGGAACGTCATGTAGGCTTACAGGAAAATTAATGTTATTATTCTCAAAAATGGGGAGTATTTCATGTGCATAAGGCTCATAGTGAGAAACTCGATTAGCATTTTTCTTTGAATCAACAGGGTTAAGTTTAGCTAGCACAGCGTACAAAAAACATTTTGAGTCTTCATTTTTAATGTTAAGAATAGCTCGTTTCTTCTTTATAAACTTAGGGAGTTTAATATGGCACGACACAGCAATTGGATTAAAGGAATTAACGTGCATCTCAAGTTTATGATTAGGAGTAGAGGATAAGGACCAGCCTGAACCCTTAACCGCTCTGTTGTCTTGATTTACCTTTAATTTCTCCAATATTTCTTTAATAGTTTTTTTTTTATAACCGCAGATTTTAAAAACAGCTTATTACCACTATGTATTGAGAAACAGTGTGTTTCTCCACTCATTTTCACAAAATCAGCACTCAAAATAAAATTGATTTTCAAAAGTTTATCACATTCACTAACTTCCTTCTCCAAAAAATGTATGCATTTTTTTCTATAGAAGCGAGAAAAGAGTGAGTATCTCCACTGTCACTATTAGCAAGTTCATAATCAGCGAATGTCAGGCATAAGGCACTTTTCGTTGGTACATGCGAATGCATATTTTTCATATGTCGATCAAAATGTTTTTTAGTTATTTCTTCATTACATACAACACAATTAACAGTTGCTAATTTTCGCTTTTTTGTAGAAGGCTCTGTTTCTTCTTCAGTTCTAAGATGAGGATGCGTACGTTTGATATGAGTATTATAGTTCTTTTCTAACAATACGCCACTGCATTCTGAACATTGAATTTTCTCCATTTTTGGGGGGAGGGGAAATGAATTATATTTAAGGAAAACTTTTTTCTTTTTACACTAATTTTTGATAAAAATGTCTGATACTCGAAATATAGTTCATGTACGCAAGAAAAGCAATTTATTCCCCATTGATCTTCACTAAATAATACCACAGACGTTAGATATTTGGTTCAAACAATTTCCCCAGTTTTTTTACTAACTTTGTAGCACTAAAAACATATTTCAAGTAATAATTTAGTTTTAGTAACCAAATTCTCTTCGCGTAGCAAGCAATAAATAATCCAGCACACGTAACTTGGCGAAGAAGAGTAATCACTGCTGTTGTAAAATCGACAAAGCTAGGTTTGCTTATCATCAACAAAAGCCTTTCAATATTATGAGCTGATATTAGCTACGAACGTCATGGATATCAAGCGGCCAGGAAACGTGAATAATACATTTTCTCTTCATAAATAGCTCACATCACAAAAAAACTGGGAGAATATCCGTTTTCATACTTTTCAATCTTTCAGTTTTTTATTCCCATTTGAAAAGAATCAACAAGAGAGGCTTATTATTCGTTTTTCATAAAATCTCCTCTTTTATTCCCTGCTGTACATTTCTGACAGTCAAGAAGAATTATTGCTGTTTATCTCATGCCTCATGCATAATAGCGGGGAATAAATTGAAAAGAATTTTTTATTTCGTGTCAGAATTTATTCAAACTTTTTGATTATTTATAGGTGTGATCTAGAAGTATTGAATAAACCAAGGTTGGGTTATGTAACTGGGGAGGTTTTAACACGCCAACACGCTGACACCCACCCACACATGTGTGCATAAAAAGAGACGGCAGATTGATAATCAGGATAACTGACAAAACATTTTCAAATAAGGAAAGTGTATGAGAGAAACTTCCGCTCATGCACACGAAACGAAGTGAAAAGCGAGCAAATTCATACAAAATATGGATTTACAACAA
Source organism: Lepisma saccharinum (assembly GCA_022664845.1). Taxonomy (NCBI): domain Eukaryota; kingdom Metazoa; phylum Arthropoda; class Insecta; order Zygentoma; family Lepismatidae; genus Lepisma; species Lepisma saccharinum. The sequence goes on from JAGDQP010004338.1 coordinate 34,470, forward strand.
GAGAGAAAGCTAGCAACACAATTTGATGTTTAAAACTTCACTTTTTTTTACAGCAATAAATAAGTTCATAGTGGCAGCAACAAATTTTCACGAGCATGTCTCATGTTAAATATACCATTACGGTATTCACATGATGCAAAGCGGCGGCTTAATAATAATAAGGGTAGTTAATAATAACAGCGGTAGATAATAATACAGGTAGTTAATAATTATAGCAGTAGATGGCAGTAAATAATTAAATAGTTTCAAAATATAACCGCTAGAAAAAATCATGGCGGTAATCTACATGATGATGCAAGTAGTTAATAATTACAGCGGTAGATGGCAGTAAATAATTAAATAGTTTCAAAATATAACCGCTAGAGGGGAGTAGTAGCGCTAGTAATTAATAATAATATCAATAGATGGCAGTAATAATTAAGTAGTTTAAAAATACAGCCGCTAGATCGGAGTAGTATAGCTAATCAATTTGTTGCAGCCGTGGGCCAATCTCCTATCTTGCCTATGTTAAAATGCGATGTTGAAAGTAGATTTTTATATTACTGTGATTTGCTTTCAATTACTTCAAAGAACTTAAAATTCAATTTTCGATATTAAACATGCAAGGACTTAACAGACGTCCTGCATACGTCTTCAGTTTAGTCTATAAACGACTGAACTATGAAATGAGTTTCCAAACTATTAAATAGCTCATGGTACTTTGATGTTTGACTTCTTGTTTCACTAATAATAATAATATAATTAGTATAAGAATAATTACAATACAAAACGAAACTTTCCGATAACTCTCGTAAACCACACAGACGTTTCAAGATTTAGAATGAACGTATAGAAAGTTTAATTAGAAAGAAATAATGAAAAATGAAGTGTATGGGCAGTAAAGGTTTAATTAGAAAATTTATTGTTTGGGATTTGTCTCGACATAATTTTTTGGAGAAATTTCACTATGTATTTATCCTTGTGAATTTTGTACAAGTAATCAATTTATCTGTACACAATAATTCTACATTTCTTACATAGTTATATGCAAATTCTATCATCCACAAGATGTTTCTTCGGTACCCTTTTAAGTCTGTTGTTACAATTTTTAATGCGAACCTAAAACAATAATATGTTGTTACGTGAACGTTGGGACACAATGCTATTTTATCAGCATGAATTTCTAATATAAGCGGTATTCTACAAACAGTTTAACGCTGTAGAATGCTGGTGAACATTTCTTCCCGTTTCTCCTACGTTTCTTCCCGGTGAAAAATAATTTTCAAATATTCACAATCGTTGTGTTATTTTTTTAAAAAAAAAGCATTTCAAACATTTTACTTCTTGAGGTATTCCTGCAGTCGATGTGTTTATAGTATCTACTAAGCTAACATTTTAACCTTTAATTTGTTTGCTAGTTTAAAATTGGTAAATTAATTATTGTTTCCCACATTTTTCTAATCTTCCTTCGCAGTTCAATTAACTTCAACATTACATATTATGATGCTCTTTAATCATTTGGACGGAAATTATCTTCACGTAGACAAGAAAACGGTTTACAATAAATTTAGTGTCGAGCGAACGGTCAGCTAGCACTTTTGTTCATGTATGCGTGATTTAGAAGTCATGAACTGGTTAGGAACAGTGAACTTTACTTTTGGAAATTTGCTCGTCCATGGTGATGTTGGTTCCTGGTGTGAAACAAGCTTGGCAGTGTTCAACGAATAATCGCCCAATTTCTGAAATTAAAGTCTAACCGCATTTCTGAGTTGTTGCCAGTATGTCGGCTGTATACCAATCCTGGAGAATATCATAATCGTACATTAGTGAAGCGATTAGAGCTACTGTTTGTTTACAGAAAGGAAACTCGAAATCTATTTAATCAACGGTATTCAAACCGTGCAGTACGCCACGCGCGTATATTATTTCAAAAATCCTTCTAGTTGATATGTGTTAAATGTTTGGATACTTCCCACATAGCAAAATGACGTCCCAGGGATATCTTACGGATCTCCTGGTAGGATATCGGGACGTCCGTAGGACGTCCTGTTTAAGTCCCGTTTACATCCATGGGACGTATAGTTATAATTAATCCTTCGTATAACTATATGAAGGCATATCCTTCCTATAGTTATAAATAATTAAATAATAATAATAGAAAGGTCGATTTAATTTATAGAAATTCCAGGTAGGTAATCCCGCACGGCTTTCCGGGGGATATCCAGGGGACCTCCATACGGGATGAACTGTTTGTATTGCCCACAGAGTTATCCCACGGACGTCCTTAGGATATCGCTATGGGAGCAGGACCATTCTGACGGTAATGGGATCTAAATGGGACGTCCCAGGGACTTACTCTGCTATGTGGGTTATAGCATTAAGGCATCTTAGGCTCGAGATAGGAAAGGGAGGCGGAGAGGATGTTAAAATGTAGTTGACTATGGCCTAGTATATAAAACTCTCTCATCGTTCATTTGTTGTAACTTAGGAAAATATCTGGAGTAACATCATTCAGGATAGGCGGTAGCTACGATCGTCCCCAGGGCCTTTCGAAGGCTGAGCTAACGCTCTACCAGCTGAGCTACTTGCGCACGGTAATAGTTCATCAATGTTAACGGAACATTCGAAAATTATTTAGATCTCCACGAACATGTATGGATACTTTACTGTCTCCCGGAATATTGCGATTCACATAAGAAGTTGAAACCAATTTCTCATTCAGACCAACAGTTTTCTGTGCGCTTATTTAAATCAGATTAGTGGATTTTTTTTAGATATTCCATCTCTGTATTACATATCGACACAAAAGTCATCCTTTTATCTTGGCGTGACAGAATGTCCTGCTTTCATAGTGAGATGATCACTTATTACATCCCGTACTTGCCCCCAACAATTGGCGCGCTTTCCATCTTGCACTATCGTTTACTTTGGCACTAATCTTGTTATTTTTGGAATCTAGCTCTTGAATCGCGTTCAAATTCTTCACGGAGATACTCATTGCCACAACAACCATCCAATAAAACTTAACGCCTCTTGGACTCAGAGTTTAACTCACCTATATTACACTAATATTCTCCTATGTTTCGAATTTCTGCAAGTATCTCCTCGCCAGAAAAGTCATATATTCCGAAAATACCGTCCGGAATGTAATAGTAAAAGTGCAACAGCTTTACTCTTTACCTAAAATTAATAAGAGCTATTGTAACTGTTTCTGCGTAAACAGCACTACGGCTACGACGAATTTTATGATGCAGCTGTAGTATAGTGAAATATAAGCAGGTATATGTGCTTACAGGCTATATCTACCTAGGAGCTGTTTTAAATTATCATACGAGCGGTAAGCAGATCATAAAATGGCAAAAATCAACTTGAAAGGGGATATATTTTTCCAAAAAAGTATTGAAGTATACTTTATATGCGACGGATAAATTGCCCACTGCTGGTCGTAATAGACAAATCATTGTTTTTGGGAACAGAATTAAATTTTATTTGTGGTCTTTAGGCATCGGAAGCTCAGGTCGGAATAATGAAGGGGAAAGGATGCGGGAATGTGACGGCTAAAGGTGCCATCCCGGCATTTGCCTGATCTAACTAAAGAAAACCCTTGGAAAACCACAGTCGGGATGGTCGGCCACTCGCATAGAACCAAAGACCTCCCGAATGCTAGTCAACACTCTTCCGCTGAGCTACGGCGGCTCCGTTTTAGGAAGAGACTTAATATCGTTAGTATTTGCATATTTCTGCTTTAACGTGCAAATTAGTGTCACCCTATTTTGCATTTAGGTTTAGAAACTATTTTGTTACATAACGCACTTTCACTTTTATCAGTCTAGCGAAATTGCTAATCTCATTCACTTACAAATCAGTCCTTTTTGGCTCATCAAAGCAGACTGCGAATGCAATTGGTGATGAGTTGTTCCATGAAGGGTCCTGCATCTGCATCTCGAAGTAAATTGAGCCATAATAGTATATTTTCCACAATGAAAATGCTGAAGATCCAGTGAGATAGGTGAAAATAATGAAGAAGCTTAACCAGAGGAGCCTATGGAAGAAATAAAAAATAAATAAATATATAAATGATTTAACATTACGATGAAAATCATTGCTACTACTATCTACAACTAGTTAAACGTTTGTACTCCTGAGTCAATTCACGTGTTTGCCACATGAAATGTTCAAATAAGTGCATACCATTTTAAGACCACAGACTAATAATGTACTTCAACGATTAATCACCAAATTCAGATGAAAGTGTCATTTCTTCGCTCTTGGAAGGACCATTTTAACAAATTACTATGGAAGAAGAAAATATCCATTGTCCGTCTATTACGAGCATATGTTTATTTGATGCTGTTGTACATTTACGTAATGCTGTTCATGAACTTTTAATCGCTGTCCTGTAAAGTTGACAAAACGCGTTCCTTTCTTCTGGACTTTAATTAGAATGAGAATACGATGGAATATTTTCTCTAGCTTTGCAAAAAGCTAGAGAATTCATCTTCGAAATATTTAGTTACATACATATTACAGCGTAACAACTTTACAGTACTCGCATGTTTTTGTAATACTCGCGTACGATCTTTTCAGCACTAGCCAAAGTCGTGGCACAAATTGACGCTGTTCGGAAACTTAGCTTCAAAACTGCATGAGAATGTTAAGAAAGGCATTTAAAATCGAACTTAAAAAAAAACTTCTGAAGAGTTTTCAGTTAAAAATCACTGCGGCCAAAATCACTTCGCTCGAGTTCAAGAAATCATGTTCTGCTCCGATTCGCTGCCATGTTCTCATACAGATAGTTAATATTGTTATCAAGCATCATCACTGTCAACAGCAGAAATCTCATACCCTGTTGAAGCAATATCTATTTTTACTAAATCCTCTAAAATTTTATGATATGTTGATAGCATTCCGTTAACACCACTATTTGCGTAGGTCTATTTTGACCCTAGTCGAACAAAGATTCACAAACCAAAACTATCAGCGAACGACAAGCACACTATCGTGAAGTGCACGTAGAAATTGACAATTTTATGCTCATTCGGGAGAGACCTTAATGTCATAGAAATAACGTAAAATTTGATTTATGAATTGCAGAAATATCTAAGAAATTGCTTTTTGTTAATAACTCAAAATAAATCAGAATTCCAAAGAAACTTCTGTAGGTGTGGCTCAGCGACCTCATAAGTAGAGTACGGGTAATATGTTAGATAGTTTGAAGATTCGCAACGAATTAAAACACGGTTATGCTTTGTCACCATTGCTGTTTAACTTCGTTTTAAAATATGTGATTTTAAAAATAAAAGAGGACAAAAAGTGAATAACCTTTGTAATTTCTTGGTTCTGTAGCGACATTACACTCACTTAATTCTTGGTTATGTTTGTGACCATCCGTATAGAAAAAAATGTATTTTTATTAGTTCCATTTGAATACCACTTAGTGCTAAAAAATGTAAGCTGTATGAAGAAGATAGCTCTTCTGAAGCGAGATCTTCAGAACGGTTTGAGAAACCGCATTGGTGGAGTCGTTTTCCATGTGTGTATCGAATATTTGGAGTAAAAGTATGTTTGCCGACTACCAGGTGGTTCTACAGCTTGTTAGTAGTTATTCCAATTTTTTTAATCATTATATTTTTATCAGACAAACTATTACGATAAATTCTACATGTATAAAATAGTCCGAAGTCGAATAGTTTGACTAAACTGGATTATGCTGACAGCTCTAACATAATTGCCTTTTTATACGAGAATCACAGAACATCGTTATATAGGGTAACCTAAGAAAATGTGTACATCTCTTGGCAGTGAACTTGTGAGGATATATCCTATATCTCATCGTTGAAATATACTTGAATTGAGCAGCATATGTATAGATACTTATCCAGATTATGAAAGTCTTGTTAGAGTCGAATGAAGCTTAATATATTAATCTATTTGTCCATATGTTACTAGTTGTCCAGTTTCGTTTAGATCAAAAGTATAGTAAATAGATAATCAAATTCGAATCTTGTTTTCCAGTATCCTCAGTACTGAAAGTAACCAGTAAGTTTAATTGATTTATATGTGTGACGTTCTACGACCCTTATTACAGGTATGCAATGATGGGTATGTGATGCTACCACCATACTGAAATTATGGATTCCTTCTTGGGTCTTGGTCATAATGACTGCATGTCTGGTTGGGAATCAAAGTAGAATAACTGAGGCCTTTGTTAAACTGTAATTGGTCTTGTGCCGTAAGAAAACAGTGGGGGCTACAGTTGTCATAGTTTTGGGGGGCTGTTGCTTATCAGTTGTCCTTCTGCTACCAGAGTGGTAGTAAAATGTACCCTCAACCAGGCGGAGAGCCATTACAAAGTTTCTTAAACTCTTCATACGGTCAAAGCTCTTCTTAGAACAACGTTCTCTATGGTAGTAGTAGATGTAGAAGCTTGGAAAGAATAATTTTAAAAAATAAAGGAAATAAAGTTTTGAAATAAGAGTGGAAGTTATGAGCACAGTTATCAGATTTATATATCCCTATGTGAATTCCTTGGGTGTGGTATTAACCAAGTGTGATGTTGTATAACTATAGTTATAGTTATGTGTTTTTGAATAGCTTTTGTGGTATATTATTGAGTCATTCAGACATTGTATGGATCGTATTAATGATTATCATGATGAAGAATTTGTGGATGCGAAAGGTGATGACATTTCCGATAACTTGGAGCTTGATGGGCTGAATGATACTTAGAACTGATGCCAGTTGTATGACTGATCGCCTTCCTGAATATGGGGTTGGTATCAAATGAATTTATCCGTTGAGTAGTCCTGGCATTACTTATCTTAATCCAATAATGTTCAAGCAGCTCCGTTAAATCTGAATTATAAAAATCTAAATCCAAGTTTTAATCATTATAATTTAGCAAAAGCTATTAACAGACATGAGAGATTGCAAACTTGTTTCAATGCTTGACACTTTTTGTTGAATTTTCCTTACGTAAGCCCTGACATTTTGTTAGCGGCTGAATCCTTCTGTTCTATTAATCAAGGTCAAGTGACTCAACACACACACCCAAGTTGTTGTAACAGGCAACAAACTGAGGGAATAGAATGAATACTATGCATTGGGATGTTGATGCAAGATATAATACTGTTCATGCTATTGACCTTGGGGTAGGTCAGGTCTCTGGTGTTACAACATTAGCTGTTTTAATAGACAAACTGGTAGTCAATGCTTTGAAAGAAATATTTTGCGTTTATTTGCGTGCAGTTCCAATTTGTTATGAGGGAGACTTAAACAAGTTGTTTCAATTCATTTAGTGAACAATATAGATTTATTCGTCAATGTGACTATTTCCAGGGATACGAAATTGGAAATGAGAGTATATCGATAGATGCAAGTGCACAGCTGCCAATAACTTTCAGTAAAACTTATTTGGATGGGAAATTTTATCTTCTTTATCATTATGTGGCTCCACTTTTGCTGAAAATTGATTATGTGAATAACCATGAGGGGGTGGTCGATCTATCTAATAAACGTTTTACTTTGCTCAATAAACGATTAATATTTCCGGTAAGTTTGAGACATTGCATCAATAGCAGTGGTACTAATTATTTTAAAAGTTTCTTAGAGGACAGCAATAAAATACAAGGAATTTTATGTTTCTTTCCAAAAATGAATTTCCCGAAACTTTCGAGGGGAGTACTCTCTCTTTGGACAGGGGACCCGTTCAGCAGTTGTTCAGTGGTGATCCATTCAGTATGGGTGGTGACATACGTGTGATGTTGATGAATCGGATGGTGAAGGGGATGAACAGTCCATGGATGTGGTGCAGGTTGATGAGAAGATGCTGTATATTAATCCTGGGTTGCAGGATTATGTGAATAATTTAGTCGGTACATATTCTGATGAATTTACTGACTAAATAGCGGCTGTAAAAGATTTATTCTTGGACATTAAGATAGATTATTCTATTCCAATTCGTTTGAAACTTTATATTTTCAATAAAGCGGATTGGAGCTGATAAAACTTTGGATGACTGGATAGCACAAGGTATTATACGAAAGCCAAATAGTACTTGGAGATCACCTTCGTTCGTCGTTTATGGTAAGCAACATTCACGTTGCGTAGTAGACTATTCAATAGTTAATCGGAAAATAAGTCCAACAATCCAACCAACACCGGTCATGGAGTATGTCATTACTTCTCTGAGTCAAGCGTCGGTGTATAGCTTGTTGGACTTGAGGTCGACTTACCTAGAAATACTCTGTCTGGAAGGTAAATATATACTGCTTCCGCTTCTCATCGTGCATTAATGGAATTTAATTATATACTCTATGGGCTAATTAGTGGTAGTTAAGCTCTGTCGGAAATAATGATTGATACTCTCTATGAGCTTCAAGGTTCGAGTGTTAATTGGTACTTTGACGATATAATCATCGTCAGCAAATCGAAAACTCAACATAAGAAAGTGTTAGATGAAGTGCTGCCTCGTCTTAGAAACAAGAGCATAACGTTGGCCCTTAATAAATGTAAACTTTCTGTTTCTGAAATTAAATGCTTAGGTTTTTTAATCAAAGATGGTAATATGTATATTTCCGAGGACAGATTAGAGGGCATAATAAATATTCCAACTCCTCGTACTAGAAAATGATTGATGCGTTTGTTTGGGATGCTTCAATTTGTGAGCAATTCGGTATCAGGGTTTCAGGAGATAACTTATCCTATTATAAAATTAAAAAGTAATAAAGGAAGGTTTGTCTGAGATAATGAGGCTGAAGTCGCATTAGATCGTATTAACAAGGAATTTGTACCGATGTGGTCCTTAAAATGCCAGATTTGTGCAAGAAATTTATTGTGTATACAGACAGCAGTAAGTTTCCCTTGAAAGGCATCGTATAGCAGGAAGACAGTGATGGAAGTTTTGTACCTGTAGCGTATTATTCTAGAAAGCTTAGGGAGCATGACATGCTTAAAAATGTTTACAATCTTGAATTACAAGCTATTGCCGAATGTTTGGAACGGCATAGGCTCTATTTATTTATTAATTTCGATTTATATGTTGACAATAGGTTTTTAAGCTGGGCTTTAGCCAACCCGAAGTGCATGAGTAAATAGGGCAGTTAATCCAACGGCTCTTGCAGTTTAGTTTTGAAATTAAATTCTTGCCCACCTACAAAAATATGGCTGCAAATATTAATGTCTAATCCGTTTGATTATACCATTAAAAAGAATGATATAGGTAAACGGGAAGCTACTATTAATTTTCTAACATTTGGAATTTTCCTTGGGCTAAAATTTATATCAAAGGACATCAGGCTTCTGACCCGGTATTGTATCGTGTACTAAATTATTTTAAATAGAATTTGATGTTCCAGGTTATAGGTTGGTTAATGATTTCTTGTGTAAAGTGCGTGTTCCTCGGAACTTAATTAAAAGTATTATTAGTTTTCATCACGACGATCGATTGGCAGGACACGTGCGATATTTAAAGACCTTACGCAAAGTAAGTTCAAGGTACACATGGGACAATATGGCGCAGCATATTGGGGAATATGTGAATTAATGCTTCGGATGTCAGAAAACCAAGAGAACGAATCACCAGAGGCAGGGTGAGCTATTTTCTGAATTTGTACAAAAATAACGGTGTTGTATATTGATGTCATCGAAGGCTATCAATATCTGGGCACTTCGGATATAATTTTAGATGGATGTTCTAAGCTGACTGCATTGGAATCGTTGGGTAAATTGTCCAGCAATGTGACAGTTGATATATTTTTTATGACCGAGAGTAGAAGGGGATTCCGGGGAACAGTTGCCTAATGTCAACAAAGGTACGTAAATAGTCACAAAAATTATTCGTTGTTGTGATATATGATCTGGGTTGAAGTCGGTTAACAATCTAAAAAATTGGTGTCGATTTTGGTTCTTAGAATGTTTGTCATCGTGTCGTTGTAAAGTTAAAACTTTCTTAAGTTAAAACTTTAATCAAGCATATACTATCAATGGAAAAAAATAAGTGTTGAAATAGAAATCTAATATGTACGTTTATACTTGGAATGCAAAATGAATATCGATTATGTGATTTACTGCAAAGTATTAAGGATTTACCGTAAAATTATGTTGGTCTCATGTACGACAGCAAGGATAATAGAATTAAAGTATTGTAAATATTATAATTATAGTTTGCAAGAAGGTATTTATAAAATATAAAGCAGTTGATTCAAAGTGAAAATGAAAATAAAATAAAAGTTTTGTAGTACACTGTTGACTACAGAACAGATGATAAATATTATATTTTGTGTTATAAAAAATGTAGGCATAATTCCATATAATACTATCTAAAAGAAGAAAAACGATGTCGTTGCAATATCTGTTGTTGTTTGACGCGTGCCTCTAATATAATGACAAAGATAAGCATGTCCGATCTCGCGAAGGGAGAGGGGCAGGGGGAAACCAAGCTATAGTGGATGGCGAATGCTTGGCCAAAGCATGTGATGTGTCTTGTACCGAAATTGTATAGAGGTACAGCGATACAGAGACAAAGCCGGACTTGTAAACGGAGTCCGCAACGAAGAGAGAGAAGAAAATATGATGTTTCCGCTTTGGGATGGTTTACTCCGTGCGCTTCGCATTGTTATGTATCGCTTGTTGGGTGGAGCTGTGAGCTACGTTTCAAACACTCGTAGAGAGGGAGCGAAGAATGGGTAATTGTATGAATTACTTTAAAAATGGCTTCCTCTACTCGTAGTAGAATAGGCAGGACTGATAGGATTGACGGCAGACATAGGGCCTATACGCCATAGATAAGTGTATTATGTAGCAGAAGAGAATGATTTTATATGGACTTTCCCATATGAATGAACGAAGAATGATATTCTTGCAGTTCACAAACCACTGCTATAGAACGACATGTAAAGATATATTAATAAAGAATTAAGCCTGTGTGCACTATACGAATGAAGAAATAAAGATGCCTTCTTTTAAATAGAAATATATCTTAAAGATATCGAGTAGTTTGTGAGTGTCTTTACTAGAGGATGGCTTTAAGTGAGTTTGAACATCGCGTAAGGCAATCAGCAATTCCTTAAATTTGTGTTAATTCAGGAAGATGTGTTTGGGAACTTCACCAATGAAGAGCTCTTCTTAACATTTTCCGAATCCCAATTCGAAATCGTTAAAGACTGGTGGGAAGAGTGGGCGGTGTGTTGGAAAGTAGTTTTGAATTCGAATTTCTTGGAACAAATTGAAAAGGGCGGTAACTAATTTGCGGAGGAAAGGGTTCAGGATTTCTTTATAAACGTGCCCTGTTATGGGCCTATTTTCCTGTTGGAGTTCGTATAAGGTAGGTTATGCTATGTTGTGTACGATTTCCTAGTTCTAAGGAGAAATCTATTATAAATGTATACGTATAAGTTGAACTATGACAACTATTTTTTGCAGTTTGCAGCCAATGTCGCTCAATAATTAAACATACGTATCGTAATCCATCATCTTCCTCTATTCAAAATAAGTACATCTTAGAATTATAACTTAAAATAACTAATAAATTATTCGATATTTACACCAATCTGGTCGTAATCGGGAAACAAAATAAATGCCGTATCCTATATTTATGTTGAACATCGTTATTCTCATGCTAAATTATCATTTACTCGTAAATATTCTATAATTTCTTCATATCTTATCTATAATGTTATATGCTCAGGTTTTTAATATTTTAAATTTCATTTTTTTAAGAGTTTTGACCAACTGTGTAGATATCATTTATACAAATTTATAAGATTTCAATTGTATTAGATTTAGGTTTTATTACGAGTATGAATCATGACAATAGATTTTGCATCAAGGTCCTAAGAATACTTATGTAACATAGGAACGTGCCAGACGTGACAGTAACATAATTTCCGTTCTCAAATTATATTTCTAAATTATGAACAATTCGTATGACATCAGATCTAACCTTGACTCCTCACAAGAACATTGAAACCCAATATAAAATCCCACGCGATTCCAGACATCATGGACACCTAATAACGTCAATAACAGGAAATGTTTCAGACTTAGCCTTCAATTTACAGCCTCTCAGAAGATGAGCTAATACAGCCTTGACTAAAGTGAAAATGTCACAGGAGAACACATCTTAATTCTTTCTTTTTCGTAAACAGCCATATAAAAACTAATTGTAAATAAACGATCGAGACCAGTCTCTATCACTCACTCATCATCTACAACTCATTCGTCAAACTTGCGACAACAGAGACTGTCAGAAGAACTTATAGTTTTGACGCCAAGAGAGAAGACATCTTTAACTGAAATTTATTCTTCATCTTCGATCTGGACTTAGAAAAGAACTTAAAGGTTTAAACACGATTAAACCAAACTTATCGAACAGTGACAGTTATTTACCAAGTGCATCCTCACAACCTAAATTCAACTTAGAAAATCACAGGTACGTTGCCAACTCTAGAAAATTGTATAAAATGGTGTTGTATTAGTTTTGGTTAAAGATGGTACTTGGAGCCTTGACTTGCTTTGCTTAACTTAACTTAACTTTTGTAACGCAATTTAGATTTAGTATTTTGTTTTGTTTTATCTTGCTTTAGCCTAAATTTGTGTTTTATCGACAATTGAAATAATGATTCATTCGCCGTCTCAAATTCATATAGATTCCTGTTAATGTTTAGTTTTAAGAATGTAACTCCTTCACACATGTCCAGAAATAAATGTATATTAAGTGTCCATCAGAATTTCACATAAACTCCCATGTCCTTTAGAGAAGGCGACAACAGCCTTGTGTTAAGGTACCATTCGCGTTAAGAACTTTTCCCGTGAAGAGTGAGGTATTTAGTTATAATTTAACCTCTCGCATTAATCTTTTCAACCCCCAAAGCGAGGCCGTTATCAATAATATATCATCAAACTATAGTTTCGGTTGAATTTAGGAACTATAATCAAGGAACGGAAACAAATTACGAATATGGATCATGGGTCATCACTTAGTCAAATCAAAATATTAGCTATGAAAGTAGCATCTAGGGTTTTAAAATCTTCAAAATTATGGGAAGTACATCAAATATTTCGAAAACATTGTACACTTTTACTCTGAAGTATCCAAATGTATTTAGTGAATCTATATTAACAGTTACACGTGGTAAAGCTTAAAGTTAAATAAAATATTCGTGCAAAACTGTAAATTAATAATACATATACTTTAAGAATAGTGTGAGAAAAATATTGGAGTTAAAAACGAAGGAAATTAAAAGATGTTAGCTACTGAAAAACTAGGATTCAATCTTGAAATTTAATTTTCAAATGAATTTGGAAGGATGGAACCTTTCGGGACATAAATGTGTAGAAGAATTCAGTTAATAGTAATGATGCAAATATTGCCAAAATAAGTCAACTGTGAGCCTATAGAATTTGTGTTAATAATGAACCAGAATTTTACTCAAAATATGTCATAAGTCAACCTGCAAAATTTAATTATTTCCTGCTTATACCACATTAGCGTTGACCGAATGCTATTATGCTCAACCTTCCAAAGGTATACTTTAATTTGAATAAGCTAGTGGTTCTACAAACTAATCTTGGGTATAGGTACAAGATGTTAATATTATCAATGGCAACGTGACTAATGAAACGTCACTTACCAAAAGGACAAGCTACTATTTGCATTTACCGAAGGAAATAAAGTAATTTTGCCTAAACAAAAGCTTATCGAAACAAAAGAGAGTGAAGAAATCCAAAAAGGTGTAGCTTCAGAATAAACTGTGTTATTATTATTTCAATTCATCTAAGAGAGTTGTGGTTATTAAAATGGTGTCAATGCCGTTTTACCTAGTACTATGTTGTAAAGTCTCAACTTTTTAAATTGTTTATGAGCGGATTATTACTTATCTAAAATTGTGCTGAACTGGTCGCTTACCTAAAGGGGTGCGGGCTGATCAAGCTGCGTAAACTTCACCGCTAAACGACCGTAACTGTTTAACCCGAGAGGGTGAAATGTCACCAATGGTCTGTGCTAAAATTTCAAAAGCTGGGGTGCATGTGCTGTAAGTGCTCGGTTCTATGGGCATCATTTGCCCGTATTTTACGTTACAAAAGGAACAATGAAATGAGAATTTATAAAGTTTTGGAATTTAATGAACAAACTCAAAAAAGAAGTTAATATGTTATACAACTAGTATTATTTACAAACTTCGAAAAGTAGTAAAACATTATGTTTTCGGAAAATCAGACAATTTAAAGTAAAATATTTAGATGTTAAAAATATTATAGCAACATTTTTCTTTGTTAAAGGAGAAGAAAATAGAAGGAAGGGGGGAGAGATAGGGAAGGAAATATCAAATCGCTTATTTACAACAAGCATATTTACATATGTTTAAAGAAAAGTTAAGAATTTTGTTTAACAGAAGAGCATAGGGGTGCATGCAATTAATTATATACAGCTATTCACTGTTTGATTATTGCCTGACCGAAATAAAGGATGTCTGAAAATAAGAGATAGGAAGGTCTATTATTAGTATGCACATTTTGAAAACTCAAAATTTAAAGCTTAGATGTGTTATTGACTTGTCACAAGGAATTTGCACATCAATATTATTTGAATTTTATTGACTGGATGAACAACAGGACACAAAATAGGTTAAAGGGGTCGTAGACGTCACTGCATTAAATGTCATATCTTGATTATTTATCAATATTCATATATCTCTTCAAAGCTATTATAAAACAATATAATTATAATAATAATTCTGGCGTCGTAAAATGCAATATCATACTTCAAAATCATAAATTCAATATGTAAAGTCGCAAAATAGTATCCAGTGTAAATATCATGATGATCATCGTAAATTATATAAAGTATCGTCTGCGCAGGACTATTTCTAAACATTATCTCATCAATTCAAAACGTAAATAAAGCACTATAGCAAAATATCATCAGTTATACCGCTAGAATATCGTCGAAATTCGTAAAATTCATTATATTTCATGCTACTGGATTTTTCGCTTATAAATCGTCGTCATTATGGCTGTACTACAGCTAAAATCATGGTCAAATGTTAACAAGGCGGGATTTTTACTTGAAATACAAACTGCTGTGTCAGTAACGTTCTCAGTAATTTATTCGTGTGGCTCATAAAATGAAACTAACCTACATCTAGCGCTAGTAATTTCAATATTCGAAGCTGACTATGCGACATTATGTCTAATATCGCATTAAGCATCCTCAAAGATATACGAAGTTTACTGGGACAGAGCCCGTAAATCAGTTAAAAAAACAATCAATCGTAAAATTATTGAAATCGAGCATTATATTGCTGGTTCAATTGTCGTCGTAAAATTAATATTATTTTATTATTTAATAATTGATTTACCATAGTATATAATCCTATATGCTAACTCTATTCTTCTGATATCTATAGATATTTATAGAGATCCATATTATTTATCATTTCTCAAAATATCGTCGAAAATGGGATGGTTCCTATATTCGCAGTATCCTATTCGTTAGCTAGTACCCGAGAAAAGAAGGCAGGGAGGGAAATAGGAAAGAGTTAATTTGAATGAAATGCTTTCTCATCATGTGCATCTAAGTGTGCTTAAAAAGTTGTCAATGTTTTCAAATTAAAACATTAAACTATTCTAATCAAATTTGCCAATAAAATGAAAGCTAGACGTTAAAATTTAAACGCTAGCACTACAATTTATGCAGAACCAGTGGTGTTAAAAATTTCTAAACGAACGTATTATCACGAATAAAAATATACAAAGGTATATATGTAATATGGGGAATTGAATCAAAACTTGCCTAGATGAAGTAATTTGTGGGAGGGAACTAGTAAAATTAAATAGAAAATTTATATTTTTTACCATAATAGGGAATCTAGTAATCTACAAATATCAAACGGGACCATTTCACGTAAATTAGAACGACCCTATTCTACGTATTTATTCCTATTTGATTCCAAGAGGCATGAATTTCTATGTAAAGGATTGTTTCTTTCAAAACTTACGAAAACCTGTGCTATTAATTATTTATAGATTTCATGTTCAATCTGATGCAAGGTAAGTAGTTCCTCTGAAATTGTAGGCAATGATAGTTTTGACAAATACTGTAGCTATATGAAACCATAAAAGAAAGTTTCCGAAAATCATGGACAAATAATACTCAGTAAATTGGCAGCAATTTTTCAAAGACTGTGCACGACATGCTTTTGAATTGAATTGAATTGCTTGGCAATGTATCTACTTGGCCTTGTCAAATGTTCAGGAAAAAGCGCAGAAGATGTTAATTTCTACTGTTTGGCTCAAAACTCTATTCAAATTCAGTAGTACTACTGTCCAAGAATATTAATTTACTTAAACTTGTGCAAAATATTCTGGCGTGAAATATTGAATACAAGTTCATAATAGTTAATTAGGCCCCTTAAATACACTTAATGGAAACTTGGAGAAACATGTTAAATAATATTCATTAAGAAAACATACGTAATTAATTTGTAGAAAACTAACGATATGGCTCAAAACTAACACCAGTTCTAATTTGGCTAGAATCAAATCAAGATTGACGTAGTACATAATATGTTATTTGAAATATGTCAATTGGACAATGATTGTCTTAAAACTGGTAACAGTTGCTAATCACCATAATCATGAATCTAATTCACAGTCATTCCCCAACATTTTAACGTGGACGCTACACTTAGAACTGTCGACAAAGTTGAAGTATCTGATACATGTAAAATGACGATGCCAATGGTTAGTGTCCAGAACACAAAATCATTTTTCTAAAACAGAGCAACTATTCGCGGGATTAACGCACAGGTTAAGGTGAAAAGATGCTGGTTAAAAAATATGGTCGCGGAACGAACGTCGGTCTAGTACGTAAACGTATTCATAGTCAGACTGTTATCGTTCCTGATAAAACGAGCTATTTTTGTAAAACAACTGGGGAGCAGATGCTATACAAAAATAATTTATCTTTCACAAAGCTCAGAAAGAGAAGCGGGTACTAACTTTACCTTATTTGTTATATTCATGTTTTAAAATTCAAATGATGAAAGAAATCATACTTTCTTCTTGGCTTAAAGCTGGCTCATTGCATCACTGAAGGCAGCTGAACTGTCTTCTACGATGGCATTATCTTGTCATCAGACGCTTGGGACAAGTTCGCGCTGCAAAAATTGTGCATGTGCTTGTTACAAAGGGTTTGTCGTGACATACTCTCGTTGTCTATTTTTCTCCTTAGAAAGTTCATGGTTGTAATCAGTATCTTGTATTTGTTTTCTAGAATATAAGTCGCTCTAATGTTCTGTGATGATGGTTGTTTGTAGTATACGACGCATTTATATTTATAAATGAAGATGGCATAAAATAAACTATTTTTCAAAATGGCTGTGTAACCAAAATATCAAACCTACCGAAACTTTAATATATGTGTAGACGATACTGGTACTCGGAGACATGAGGTGTGAATTTGTCGAATTTAATTTCAGTTTTTTAGAGGGAATTCAAGTTTAACTTCGTGCGATGTCTGTGATCCTTGTTCAGAAAATGTGGTGTTTGGTTCGTTATATCTGTTACCTTCTCTCTTAAATGCTAGTCGTTCTGTGAGTATGGAATGAAGGATGACACCATACACGTTCATACTGGTTGTAGATCTGGATGACAAAATTAACCTGTGGAATTGCATACGCGTCCTTTAAGGCCATACTCATATCTTGGCGGAGATAATTGTTTAAGAGTAAGGTCAAGATTTCCAGCGAAGGTCTGATATTCCTTATATATAGCTTGGCGCTTGCTTGCTTGTTCTTCTGGCGACTAAATTTGATTTAAAGATCTGGATCGAACAATTTGATCTTGAATGATATATGTAATAAACGACATGACTGAATCTACAGGATTTTTGATATCCGATGTTTTTTTATTCGTGATGGGGTTTCTAAATCTAGGTTAACAAACCGCGGGATTGAAATTCAGAAATTATGCACAGTGCTAGTGCAAATAAAATGTCACTAGTGAAAATAAAATATCTGAGACAAGCGTGTCTTGTGGGAGGGAAGCAAGAGAGTAAACAGTGTTGTTTACTTGTTTGACAACGTAAACAAAATTAAAGCCATAACGTCGTCTGGCTTCTACAGGATTCTGTATGCTTCTCTACGAATGTGGTTACAGATGGTGTAAAACTTATGACTATTTTCTGTTACTCGAAAGAAATGTATCAAAAGTGCAACAAAGTATCCTCGCTGCTAGTCGGAAAAATAATATAGCGTAAACATGCTGGGAACAAACATTGAATTTGTTGCGCGATAGCATTTGTTATAGGTGGTAAAAGTAATTGAACCGAATTGCGATTCATATTGACTACTGACGAAAATAAAGTAGCAAGTAGGACCATACAAATGTTGTTATTTTACCTATATTGACCATACATCAACACGGCGCTCTCGCGCCATGTTAAAGTTGTTGGGCGGCGTAAAATGTTGGGATCCTACTTATAATATTGCAAATAACGTCGAGTTCCTACCACCAAACTATTTGCTTTGAAAAACTTGGTTAAGACTGTGTAAATACCGGGATCTTACTCACTGTTATTCTTAAATAACCACGGATGGCTCCACCATAATAACCAAAAGGTTTAATTTAATGTAATTTCAGTATCTTAAATCTAAAAGGATACATGCGGTATTATCACGGGAATCAAATAAATACATTTTCAGAAATACCCTTATCTATCGGCGACAAATGAAACTAGCATAATTGCCCGAATGCATATCCACGCTAAAGGAATAACAGAATTGAAATAACAAAATACCTCCAAATATCCAAATAAACCAACTTGAATCATGCACAAATTGTTCTTTTGAGAATAGCAACTCACCTCAATATTAAGGCTATCAATCAAGTGTATTTTATTATTTGGTTCATACTTGCACTCGAAGAATTTCCGAAGATAGTGCTGAGTTCTAATTTCACTATTCAAGTAGAGTAGAATTGTGTTTGAAATAAATGTCTAAAATTTGAAATTTAACGAAGTTCCAAAACGGTGGATGCTCTGAAGATAACTGTAGTTCGTCTGGTCTCATTGAAATGGTCTTCAATGATTAAAGTCAGACTGGAGGCAAGAGCCTGGAGCCTGGAGATTAAGGAGTGGAGAGCGGGAAAAAGGAAGATAGGAACACACAAGGTTCTTCAAGGTGAAAGTGACGTAATTATGAGAAAACATTCTGTCCGGCTGTCGCACAGATGCAGATATTGACATCATCCGCTATAACTAATATGTTTTAGCAAAGCACGTTTTATTCTCACCAATAAGCTAAAACATGTGACAGTTAGTTTGTGGAGCGTGTCTGGTTGAATATTACGATTGTTTGTTATATAATGTGTAGTTCTTATGGGAAGCAAGGTTATATATCACACTTGTTTAGCTGCAGGTGTTCTCTTATAAAGATAAAAACTGTCCCGGAATGACACTGATTCACATGGCATTGAGTGGTTGCTATTTATCCTTGAGATTGGAATTTATAGGAGCCTTTTAAAAAAAATGCAAGAATAATTCTTTACTTCACGTTGTAAGCAAATGATCCAAGTTTTCCATTGTCGCAAGCTGAACCTCGAAACCTTTCGTATATTTATATATACTAACTAAAACACAACGTTCTTGCTGCTTAAAACTGAAATGAATAATACTTAATATATAACCCAAACTTAATATATTCGAGTATCCGACACAACATAGAATTCTCGCTGAACAGCGCTACCAATACTGAGACAAAATGAGCCTCTTTACTATGATATACCGTTATCATGTAAATGACCCCCTAGATATTTTATGGGTGATTGACATGGATAAGAAGGAAATATGAGCGAGCCTGACTGAAGCGCAAGAAACTGTATGATCAACGTACAGTACCAAATACATATCAAATTATCGATAAAGTCATGGTTAAAAACCTCTTTCTCTATAGCCTGTCTAAGTCCGTCGTTACTTGAAGATCCAATCAACATAATAAAATTCAAAGCAAAAAGGTCCGACGAAATCTCTTTAGTCCTTATTAAAATATTACCATTTGAACTTATTCCAACTTATTTAGCATAACGATTATCTCAAGCACTTTCCTAGCTTGTAGATAATAGCAAGAGTTTCTCCTCTCCCCACAACAAACGTTATCATCAGTGTCGACGGCTTTTGGCATACTGACGCTTTTCAAATCTCTAGAAAATGATCAAATCCCTTCCTACTTACAAACGCTTGACCGCTCTCAATTAGGTTTAGAGAAAGGTCGTGACACCGCTAGTGCTCCAGTTCATATCGCTGACGATATTCGATACGAACATGAAAATAAGGAACCTTTTATTGTGGTGTACATCAAGGTATCGTAATCAATCCCCTTCTCTCTGCTAGTATATATATGATTTGAAATCTGCTTTACAAGCACTTTAAATACGATTTTAAGGCTGATGACTTTCAAGCATACATGGCTTGTTCTCCAGACGACCTAACTACGTTTATGTTTAAAATTGAATGAGGGCTTATGAAGAATTGTTCAGTGGTCAAAGTATAATGGTATGAAACTGAACCCATCTAACTCTCGATGATTACGTACAGAATGTAAATATTTTATTTTTCTCTTAACCCTTCCTCCTTTTCCATTGTGCTTCTAGATTGAATAATAATCGCTTTCTAGCACACAATATACAATTTAGATGTTGTCTGGAATTAACATCTTAATTGGACGCAATATGTCAGTGCTGTTTCTAAAAACAGTGTAAAAAATTTACATTCTTTGAGAAGAGTTAAGAATTTTCTTCCATCTCCCTTAAGCAAATGTGTGTACAGCTCTTACAAAGGAACCTTACGAACCAAGTTCCGGGGATTTTCGCCAGACTGGTTCCAAAAGAGAGGGGACACGGTAGGAAGTCAGAATGTGAGATTATTGTTTTCGGAGCAGGAGTGTGAGAGGCAGGAGAACGGGTTAAGGGTGAACTGGTCTTTCAGTCCAGTAAAACTGTACTCGTTTTCTTTTGCAAGTTTCTCATAAATGAAAAACAAAGAGTGAAGTGTAACTTACCATGATTAGAGGTAATGCTGTTCTACACTAGAAGCGACTAGTGTGAAGCACTGTCAGCGTTGCCAGCTGTAGACATTCGCAGTGTTACAAGACTATTAAAAGCCCGAACATATCGGCGAATGCAGGGACTATAACGATGAAGTCAACGTCATTTACTGACTAAGTATAGTTTATTGTAGTGCTGTGTACTACTTCGCCAATACTATTTTGATTTCAGTGGTAATAAGCGAAATTACCAGGAATCCTGAAATAGTCATCAGGAAATTCGAGTTAAGTGCAATTTATATGAAGACTGTCAATGACTAGATGATTCAGACAAAACGTGCTGTTACAATGAGCACATCTCATGAATGAAAAAGCACTGCACTGATCTGATGAACAAACTTCAGAGCCAACAGTGTCACAGCAGTACTGCATCGGCGTCGTGAATGGTTCCGGTTCTTCGTCCAAATATCCTGGCTTGTACTATGTATACTTGATCATGTTTTGAAACATTGGGGACGAAAACTGATAATGAGTGAAGGATTGGAGACGAATGAAGTTGTCCCGATGCCAGATGTTGAACTCTTCGGTCGCGATTATGGCATCAGTCACGAACTTAACAAATGCTTTATACTGGCGGAAGAAATAGACATCCAGTGGCTGAATGAGTCATGTGCATTCTAGTGGAATCAATTGCCATTCAAATCTACTAATGCTTTCTGGAATTGTTGATTTGATTAACACTTCATCCGTATTGACTGACCACGAATCAAGAAGTAGAAGCATGGCTTCCTCGTAGAAAGTGGACACACTTGGCCAGAATACATTGGTCAGCAATATCTTATGATCTTCATTGTTCATGTTAGCAGAACCAGAAGCATAAGACATAATATTTAACGGACCAGCTGGTTTGCTTTGAGGACATTTCAGGCTGGATTCAGCACAAAGTATGTACATCGGCGAATGTATATCTCCGTCCATTGAGATTACAGGCATTATAATGTATGAGTGCGTCGTTGTCGACGTAGATCCTACAGTTGCATGTACTCGTTTAATGCCCATTGGTCGAAGTGTTCGTCCTGAATGCATTTTTTCTCGAAACGACTTTGATCTGTGTTCAGGATCTGTTTGGGAACCAAATGTCGTTCGATGAACAAGGATTTCATTTTTCTGACGAATTTATCTGATTTCTGCTGTATATCCTCCTCTTTTGAGGCGCAGGTCTTTGACACTTTATGAGTAATTGATCGTGAGACGATCCTGTTCCTTTTCTGAAACTTGTAAATCCATGAATCTGATGCCCTGAAATTCAGTTTATCTTCTGGATCAACCTGGCGTTTGATTTTCAATTACGACTGTCTGATTGTTATGTCGTGAATTATGGCATTGCGTGCAGACATTTCTTTGAAGTGCTCAAACACTGTGGTGTTTATAGTACTCATCTTTACGCGCGACGTCATCTTTTCTCGCGATTGTTCATAGTTCTGCAGCACGCCAATCGATTTGATATTTGAAAACTTGGATAGAACAGATGTCAGAGATCTTCTCTTTCTTCCAACTGTGCTTGTTCAGTACTGGAATGCCCGTTCTATGTATTCCTCTGACAGTTCGCTGATTTCTTTCTTCTTTCTTTCCGGTGATGGAACATACAATGAGCTACTGCCTTGAGATGACGATATTTCTTCTTCATCTGACACTCTAAGGCACATGTTGCGTTGATATGGCTTGCGATGTCATGTCGATATCCTCATCACCATATTCACGATGCAGTTGAGTCAACATGCAGGTCTGAAGCGTCGTCATATGTCAGAGATTCATAACGCCCAACGATCACTCGTTCATCCAATAACTCGGCATATATCTCGTCGAACACTTCCCGATCTGTAATGGATGGTGTTTCATCAGATGTGCCAAATTTCTGAATCAGCAGGCGCATGACCACTTTCGGATGAATCCTGAAACGACAAATAAAAGAAAACATTAGAATCTCTATAAAAAAAGCACAACCGGTTTATCAGCACTCCACAAGAATTGTAATACTTCATCCCATAAATATTTTTATAGAAATAGAAAAGGTAAGGTGAAAGCAAGAAAGTAGGAAAGAACTTCGTTTTAGAGTACGTGTCCACTGAAAAGGAAAGAGAGAAGAGAGGAGAGCGAGTGCCTAGAACAATGGACTCAACAGCATTTGATGACCAATTATTATATATTTTCAACTAATATCTTGATTGCATTTGTAATTCGCATCATTGCTGTTTTGTGTTATTTTGCTTTCTTTTTGTGCTTATTTCAGTAGTATTGGCGAAGTAGTACACAGCACTACAATAAACTATACTTAGTCAGTAAATGACGTTGACTTCATCGTTATAGTCCCTGCATTCACCGATATTTTCGGGCTTTTAATATTCTGGCAACACTGCGAATGTCTACAGCTGGCAACGCTGACGGTGTGTCACACTAGTCGCTTCTAGTGTAGAACAGCATTACCTCTAATCATGGTAAGTTACACTTCATTCTCTGTTTTCGTTTATGAGAAACTGGCAAAAGAAAACGAGTACAGTTTTACTGGACCGAAGCACCAGTTCACCATTAATCCGTTCTCCTGCCTCTCACACTCCTGCTCCGAAAAAAGTAATATCACATTCTGACTTCCTACCGTGTCCCCTCTCTTTTGGAACCAGTCTGGCGAAAATCCCGGGAACTTGGTTCGTAAGGTTCCCTTCATAGTAATGTCTCATGTTGATTAATTTAACTTAGTGCTTGCTAACCTACATTATGTATTAACTTACCGCATACAACGCATTTAAAATACTCCTGTGCGTTTCATATTTAATCTTAAAATTTCTGATTATCTAACGCCTTACATCAATAGCCTGCAGTGGATAAATGTCTCACAAGGACAAGGGCGAAATTCTTTATTGCTTGTAATTAAAATGCTAAGCCGACATATTTCCTATATTTTCCATTGTTTCAAGTTGTAAGTGATCATCACAATCGTGATACTAAGTCTCGCACGAATATATTCCTTTCTATTAATCACCACAAATAATGGTTTTATTCCAAGTCCTCTATGTGTCTATACCCGGTAAGTCGAACTAACTACTAATCTCTATTAGGGACTGAAATGCATTAACAAGTTTAAATCTATGTTTTAGAACCAACTTTTAGAGCAAAATAACTAAGGGCTGTTGAAGAGGATTCTTTCAATTTGGGAGATTTTGACCAACAAATACTATTACCGCTTTCGCTGAATATATGATATATTTAATTGTAAATCCATAATGTTAGTCCCACGACATTCTTAGAACTGTATTTATATATGTATTCTCATGTGTGTGTGTGAGAGAGAGAGAGGCAGAGATAGAGTGTGTGTGTGTGTGTGTGTTATTAGTGGACTTTAGCAATTTCTAAAAAGTTCTCTCCAATAAAAAATGGATATTTGTATGTTTGTGTCATGATCACGGCCAAACGGTTTGACCGATCGCAATGGTTTTTCGCGCATGATCAGATAATTGACTCATCTGGATTGTTGCGAAAAATGACTATGTCGTGAACTAATTAAAAAACCAGCAATTTCATTGTCATGAATACATTGCTCTCATTTTCAAGTAAAACAACAATCATAAATAAATAAATAAATTGTTTAGATAAGATACAATGAATTGCATGGGAAGTAACAAAAATTGTTTAGAATTTTAAATTTTAAATTTGGATTGTTGTAAACAAAAATATTTCGATTTAATGGTTTAAAGATTTGCGGTAGTATTTGCAGTGGCATTAGTAGTTGTAGTATTAGTAATAGCTTTGGCAGTAGTAATACTAGCATTATTATTATTAGTAGTAGTAGTAGTTGTTGTTGTTGTTGTCGAATTAGTAGCGATGGTGGTGGTTTTGGTGATGCTGGTGTTGTCAGGATATTTTATTCATCCCCCACCAACGAGCGGATATTTTAGCTAGTATGTAATATAGATTACAGTGCTCGAAGTTGCGGGCACAACTTCGCTCCCTTAACTTTTTCATTTTTGATTTGGCGTATCTCTGCAATGCTATTATTGGGAGCTCACTGACTTTACTTTCAATACTAAATTTCCGCCACTAGGTGCAAGCGTACCCTTACTTTCTCTACAGCACTTCTGCATCCGTTCCCTCACTTTGAGTACTGATGCAAGAAAATGTTTTGATCTATTTTTTTTTTATCATTTATTAAATTTGTTTCATCTTGTCAGCGTGTACTACTACTGTCAATTACTTTCTCTGTTTCGAGTGATAGAAAAGTCCGTAAGGCATGTAAATAAATAAATATGTATGATCTCATAACAGATAGCTGAGGTCGCCCAGTTAAAGGAAAATTTCAAACTTGTACTTTACATTTTATGCATATAAATTTTTCGGATAATTTTCAAAAGCGATAAGACTCATTTGTAAAATTTCTATATATTCATTATGTACTTATAAGAATAATCTATCAAGCAGTCAAAAAAAGCTTTCGCTATTACAGTATATGTATGCATGAAACGAGAAAAAGGGTTGAAGTGCAGAAGTTGAGTTACCTCAGAGGCCCGCTAGATGTCGTTGCTGTGCATGCACCTGAAGTCGCATTATCGTCATCTTTGAGCGAATGAATTTAAAGAAAAGATGTTATGGAAGAACAGAATGATAATATATTTTAGTTACTGGCGGACAAACTATTCCTAATTAGTGGAAATTAATTACCTACTATCTGTTGAACTTCATGGGAACCAGATAGTTAACCGATGGGATATGTAGTATCAACACTACTGTGTACGCATTATCAGAGGGAAATTGAAGTTGTTGAACCCTCTTAGATCAGCTACCTACTTTCGGAACGAGCAGCTCCTAAGTTGAACTGTGCGTAGGTCAGCTGCAAAGCGCCTTCGACTTTCAAATTCCAAACCCTGCATATGATCTGCGGCAGTTAGACATAGCTACAACAGTGGCCTGGCGAGGGGCAGCCTAACTCGTTATCGGGCTTCCAGATGATTGCTTTTTATTAAAAGTATTAGTCTAAGAGTCTGTAAGGAAGTAAGTTGACATTAGACGTATCTTAGAGATATTCATGGAAGAATGCAGGACCTTCTTAGAACCGTGAGTTGTTTGCTACCGCATTCATTGCTAGTCAGAATATCGCTGTTACAAATTAATCTATACACAAAGGACATATTATTGAGATAATTGCTGCATCATTGTGAGACATAGTTACTACACATTCAGTAAGGAAGTTAGTAACTGTAAGTTTAGTGAGGAAGTTAGTACTCAGTAAAGTATACAGTAAGTGCATACAGATAATTAAGGAAATAAATTGAACTTATAAGGAAAGGATAGCTATTTCTAAAATTTTAGTTTTAAGACATCGTTTTAGTTTTAAGAGTAAGAAACACTGCAAGGAAACGAACTATATTATCTGATGAACAGGAATAGTATATATTGAAGTTTAGTGCAAGCGAGATCTACAGAACGTGTAAGATCAAAAGCGTGACAAATTGAAACGTACATTCAGGAAAGGTTAGTGAAACAATGCAAGATATTTATAGTTACGAAATTGTAAGTCCATTTAAGAAAGTGTTACAATATTTACCGCCAATTGAACTGTATATAAGTCCAAAGAAACTCAAGTCTGTAGGTGTTAGGACAGCTAGTTTAATCATAAAGTAATATACACAGGTACACACTACAGATAGAAGTGATACATCACCTAAGAGTGATGTCTGAAACAAAACTATAGAGAACTTGGTTACGTAAAGAGACACAGCTTCCTATTAGCTGTTATATTTTCATCCGTGGAAATATGATTTCTCTGAGATATTTTTTATTACTGAAACGTCACAAGATCCTTTCTTTTTCAAAGATCCCGATAACTAGTAGGTAATATCTTTGGTGATAGGCACGCATGAGAAGGAGCCTTATAAACGGGAGAAATCTTTTTATTGCATTATAAAGTGAGTGATCAATTTTATGAAAGATATTTACTTACGCCATATATATTGACTCGTCAACATATAACATATTGTCAAGTAACCACTTCCTTAGAAAGTGTTACTTGTTCTATATAATTGTGTTTGTTCTATGTTTTAGTTTTAAGACCAGAGACACAAAGCAAGGATTAGTTAAAGTTACATTTTTATTTCTGTATTTCTGTTGAGTGAGTTGAGTTCCAACAAATGATGTATCAAAATTGTTTCCATAGTAACAGTTAACCTTGATAAATGTTTGATGCTAAGACTGGAGACAGAGTCAAGTTTCAGTCTACAATATTTCCCCCTCTCCAAACACGTGAGTCGGTAGTCACGTTGTACCAACCACGCTGAATGTAGAATAATATAACATCTCTACAGTAGCTTGTCTTACATAGTCATGTTGCAAGAGCAAAGCGAAATAAGATAATGAACTAACTTATAAGACACGTAGTGCTTCAGTGAATGGCAAATTAAATATCTAATTACATTAGGCCAAGTATATCACATAGAGCCAACTAGTGATGACTTGAAGACAGCGAAGCAAATGTATTGCTCATCATTTCGTGATTGGTTCGAATAGGACTTCGCCACGCATCTCGAGGAGGACTGCATCAAGAACAGTGAGTGTATTAAAAAATAAAAAGAACTTGTAATTTTGCACCTAGATGGCAGTGAGTTGCTCAGTCAATCGTCAGTCTTTCGCTAAGGGATCGATGCCAGATCTTAGATTTTTGAAGAAGTAGCGAGAGAGAACACAGAGACTTTGTTCTAGTAATTCGTATCATCAAGTCTCTAAGACTTAAGAAGATCCGTATTCTACAAACATATACACCCCTGGAAGATCCATGACGTTGCCAGCTCTAAGACGCCCATTACATACACCACATCTATCGTGAGACTGTTCTCTTATAATCTATTAGGTAAGTTGGAACTCATTCTCCATTAGCATGATTGATACTATGTTTTACATGTTTACATGTCATGTGTTCACATTGATGGAATTATAGTTTAACTAATCCTTGCTTCATGCCTCTGGTCTTAAAACTAAAACATAGAACAAGTAATACTTTCAAAGAAAGTGGTTACTTGACAATACATAATAAAT
>JAGDQP010004338.1:62966-74853 GCA_022664845.1 Lepisma saccharinum
ATACATTAGTAGTTTACTGCGAATTATAAATATTAGAGGACTCAGAATTCGCTATAGAATTAGTGTTGTTACAATTGATCCATCTTCAAAACGTTTGTGGAGTGTAATAAGTATTTCGCAGGCAAAATTGTTGTGTCTACAAGTCAAGATAAAAAAGCATTTCATTGACGATACCTTACATAATTTATCTAACAATTCACAACTGTTTACTCATTTCCATGTTCATATAGAGATTAACTCTCTATCGCTCACGCTTCAACTATCCTTGTCTGTATCGTGTTGATTTGCTACATTACTTTAAGAACTCATTTTATATCAAATTGCGCCCGAGAGAACTCTCGATCGCATCAACCCGTTACATTCTTCTGAGTAGAACTTGTTTTCAGCTTGACGAGTCAATTACAGAAACCTGCCATAGCGACAAATGATTTTAATTTGTGAATTGCTTAGAATTCTTAAGCTTTTACAAAATTGTTTCCATAGTAACACCTATGTGATTTAAGATTTTCTCACAGAGGAGATTTTATAGTATTCATCACAACTTTCAAAGTGTATGTGGCTCAAAAAATGTTAAAAAAGAACAATGGACAAATTGCTGAGTACCACGGTAAATTTTACCGTATTCTATCTACTGTTCTTTTCCACCATGATTATTGATTGTTTAACAGTCACATACCAAAGGGGACGTCTGAGTTTTGACTTGAGACTTGGAGATATTATGTCGTTTCCGAACAGAACCCCGTAGAAGCTTCTCTCCTCACCTAACAGAAGGATAAAAATATGCTTTTTAATTGGATGCCCATGAATTCCTGAGCATATACGTTCGCTTTTCCGTAAACGTGCTCTTTATTTTTATTTAGATTTTCAGCAGATGTCAAAGGGGCAGTATTTAGTAAATGTTTCCGCGCTATTCCTTAACAAGTTTATCAAGATGGTAACGTATCTAAGAGTGTAACGTAGTTAAATTGCACTCAATAAAATAATTTTCATTTTGTTATTCGTATTTGCGATTTTCTTCACATGAAAGTAAATCTCCTCTAGACACATGCCCAAGGAAGTCGATATTTCCGTCAAGAAGTGTCGAAGTGTTGTTTGCAAAGAAGTATTATCTAATTTCCTTAAATAAACAGATTATTCGCAGAAATTTAATTGCAAATAATTATTTTAGTGTATCTGGCGTTATATATTCTAGTTTAACTTGTACATTCATGTATTGTAAGTAAGAGTATATTTTTCTTATCAAACCTTATTATAGAAAGAGAACAGTGGCAGATCTAGGATTTTCGTGAGCCGAGGATGTACGTGAAATAGACCAGGTATATTTTCCCGCTACGTGAATGCTTACTACAAATTTATCATTTTTGATCTCATATTACTTATTAAAAAGACTCGAACATTTTGTTATTAAAATTTTTGGAATAATTCTTTACAACAAACCATTCTCCCTCGACGGGGCATGTGCCCCAATGCCCTCTCTGAATTTGACAATGATAGATAAATTGCGTCAGTTCGGAAACAAATCGAAACATTTTCGACCGTATTTTTTTTCAAATAATGCTACAAAATAGGAAGAAGTTTGCATTGGAGGTGCCCTCCGTTTGCCCTTCTCTGGCTACGCCACTTAAAGATAGTGTAAAATACATACTTTTGCCATATATTCAATTACATGTATATTGTCTAATTTCTTAGTTGTGAGGCTAATTTCAGTGACCATAAGTTTGGGGCCATGAGAAGATCCTTCCGCCTTGTGTTTCTCGGTGGAAATTCAGGATCGATATGCGATTGATAAGATTATAAACAAAGTGAAAATTCAACACTTCTTTATATAATTATGATATATTTGTTATATATATATTTGTTGTGTGTGTAGAAAGAATGACAATATAAAAACTCTTTAAAAATTAAATTTTCCAAGTTATATATTTCTATATTAACAATAGGCAAATTTGGGAGGATATTTTTAAACTGTATTTTAATTTTATTTATTTATTTATGACACACAGGTCAGCACATAATCAAAGAATGTATAGGAAGAAATTTGTTAACGAGGTAAAATCAGCAACCTCGAATATTCCTGTTACTGTTAATCTGTGGACGGTAATACCTATCTTTAACACATTACTTTTACGAAAGGCTCACAGCATTTAGATTTCCAATATTCCCTCATCGTCGATGACACTACTCACATCAGGGCATCATTCGAATTTTCGATACATCCTTTGCTTGCTGGTTTTGTGAACTAAGCATTACTTGGTCATTCTACTGTAAGTTGATAACTAATTTCAAAACTAGAATGACTGACGTGGTTTCAATAATTTAATTTTAAGGCACAGTAGTCAGTCAAAGAGACACATCAATAGAAGATGGGTTGCCAGCAAGTTAAAAATGTCTAATTCAATCTATTTACTGCAGTCCAAGTTTATTTGTTACTCTTCTCATTTTATACACGGGCTTCAAACGGGCAATTAGCCGTGATACTCTAAAACTGGTAAACTGGCATTTGCATCATTGCATTTCCACTTGAAACAATATATACCATAACAATGTTGCCTGCACCAAGTAGTTTATGTGTTTAAAATCCTTCTGTATTTTTAATAGAACTAGACAACCTTGTCTAATTTAAAGACCACACATTTTTTTTAGTTAAGAGTTAATTATATCAATAGCAGTAGAATCAGCAAGGGGTGCCCGACCTAAAACATTCAAACTGTGCTTATTATCATGCCTTGATATTGTAAGTTCAATTGAAAAGCCTATTAGATAATTACTAACTCGTAGAGACGGTAAAATATATTCTCATTATAACTTTTTTACGAAAACTCGTGAAATTTAAATTACTTCATTACAATTCATAAACCTGTATACATAAAGGTTTTTTTATATACTTTGTCTGGGACGCTAGAAATAGAAATACATAACAAATCTTGATTATGGTGTTTCCAGCTAAATTATATTAAATTAATCTAGTTTCATTTTGAAGGTGGAATCACACAACTGTCCCTATGTGTTTTTGTTCCCTACATTTTTCTAGGAGTAAAGTCAATTCCTTAATCAATTCCACTGGATTTCTCAATTAGAGTCAACAATTTTGAACGATGTGCTGATTACCAAAATTAACGATAAGCATAACAGATTTAACTAACAGCAATTTTAATATTATATCAAATGATCAAATATTTTTTTAAAAAATGTATGAATTCATACCTAATTACAATATTCGAATTTGAGGATAACTGTCTCAGACCATGTATTGACGAAATTGAAATATACTCCTTCAATGCTTCCTTGAAAGTACTGAAGGCCTTCAGAGGTATGTTTTTCCTTCCCACAAAATGCTGAAGCCTGGTGTTGTCCCTGAAGTAAAAATTTAAAACAATTAAATAAGTGAAATCTAAGTTTCCTAATTTAAAATTTAACATCATTGCAAACATTTAAGAATAACAATCAGATTTAAAATGCGAATAGGCTACTCAACAAAGCGTCCATTAATAATAATAATGGTGGAAAGCTGTAACAAATGTGTCATTTTCCTCAGAACGCTGTCCTTAACGACGTATTTATTTTGCATCCTTCTACCACCATCTTTCGCAGTCATCTTGGAGGAATGACGTTGAAAACAGCTTTTTGTCAATCTCGTTTGAAAAGCATTTTAGAGCAGCA
Source organism: Lepisma saccharinum (assembly GCA_022664845.1). NCBI lineage: Eukaryota > Metazoa > Arthropoda > Insecta > Zygentoma > Lepismatidae > Lepisma > Lepisma saccharinum. Next base: position 66,627 of record JAGDQP010004338.1, read on the forward strand.
TGAGTTATTAAAATTAATCTACATAATAGTCTCTACAATAAACGTCATTTCAATTTTTCTGTAGGATGCAACTTTAAAGCACTGAAGATGATTGTAGTTACGCTAATTTTCTTGTCTCACAACTTAACACCATTATTTCCCTTTGAAGCACCAATTCCAAACGTTTTCAGGAAGTAGGGATAAAAACATTATATTCAAGTAATTCTATTATATTTATTTGTAATTAAAGAGTAATCTTTTAAGAATTAACAGAAAAGAAAAGTACATTCAGAATAAAGAATTGAGTGTTATTTTATTTGTGTAAACCAAAATCATTTTTTCCTCATTGCGTTTTTCCACCCATGCTACTGAGAAGAACTTATTTGCATCAGAGCCCCGCACGGGCTGGGCGCACCTGTTCGGCCCTACCTAGCCCGATGCCCGGCCCATTTTAAGGAAATCGAGTCGAGGCGAGCACATATGTTGTCTGCTCGGGCCTCGCTGGGCCGGGCACATAGTCTGTCGGGCAGGGTCGTTTCGGATCAGACACTTCAACTTTCGGATCGGGTGCTAATACTGTCGGCCTATGTTAATCGCAAATTGTTTGGAAAACTGATTATTTATACAGTAATTTAAACTATCCCGACAGAATTGGCATTATAGGATTAAACATATGATTTCATTCTTGTCATAGCAGTAATATTTCGACTTCCGAACTTTAATAAAAGAGGTAACAAAGATGAAAGAACGTATGCCTATTATCGTGGTTTCTTGAGTACTATTAAACTTCCTGAGGATTTTAAAAACGCTGAGTATGGTTGAGAACTCAAGAATTATAGATGTTAAAAGCAACATGGCGCCAGCTCAAAGAGTCATTATTTTAAAAAAATCACCAGATAGTCGTGAAATTCCATTTCTTGACGTTTCAAGAGCCCTTGAGTTCCATTTTGAGGCAAAAATACTGATATTCAAAATTCAAGATAGCGACAACCCAAAAGATGTTTGTCGATATTTGTCGAAATTATACTTTTCAGAAGTTTGGCCCGTCGGCGGGTCATCAGCGGTTTCAGCTCTTTTCCTGACGTAATCCCTCCTAATCCGAAGCAATTCCGGGTTGTCGCTCGATGGGCAACTCATGCATTTTACTAAAAGAAAAGTTACCGTTTAAATAAAAAGGATTTAAGAATAATTTACAACATTACTAAAATAATGTGATCGTGATTACATTTTGCCTTTATTCTCTTACGCCCAATGGATTTTAGTTTCTTAATAGCTTTTTATTATTACTCTTGCTTGTGGCTGGATTAGGATGTTCAACCTTATGATCTGGTTTAACGCGCTGTTACCCTAACCAATATCCTGCAAGATGATCTTTTGATTTGTACTCGATCGAAATTTCTGGGATCGAAATAATATATGGATTTACAAGGTTAGGAAAGATAAAACCATACAAAATTTGATGGTGATTTGCTCAACGTTATTGATATCCATTACATTCCCGTTCTTTATATACAAACCTTGTCCATGGTTCTTCCACATAATGGGGGAAAAATTGGCAGTTGACTACGCGCCCCGAAACAAAAAAAAATAGTTATTTTCCACATAGGTTCTACTCCTCTTCATTTTCGAGATACCGGAGTGTGAACTTCGAGTACAAAATCGATATGTTATAATAGTAAATACCATGAATACCTATCGGCAAATCAAAACCATGCTTCAAGTAAAACTGCGTTTTGAGAAGTTCGTGTGTATCATTAGGGTGAATATTTTGAAGTGAAAATGCAAAGTTATTCAGTTGACACTTGACAGTGTTAACATTTGTACGAGTTTTTCCTTTCCTTAAATTTGAACAGCACAATTTATTGAAAATTTGGTATTTTCTAAGTATGATAATCATACTGTTGAAGCACAGAATTCATTGTTGGAAGTTATGACTAACACACGGATTTAACTTTCAAAATATTTAATATACATGTTTGAATTTGTATATTAATCGACATGTAAATAGTGCATTGCGTGGTTCATATATAATGTTCTTTAAGCCTAAAATTTTAATTTTAAATTACTTATAACCAGGAGGCAACTTTGGCTCAGGTGGGACAGGGGAGGGAAGATAATTTGGGAATGAAATCGACCAAGGCCTAGTTTGAAGGTACTGTGTCCGCATGTATCCGTTGTGACAGATAAACACGGAAACCTCAGTCACCATAGGCGGGCCATGGGGCCGTTTCCAGGATCATTCGATTGCTAAGCCAACGAGAATGCAAGGCATCGTAGAGAATGCCGATGTAGAGTCCTTTTAAAAAGTGAAACAATGTTGCCGACATTGTTAACACGATGATATAAAATTTTAATTTCTAATATTTAACCCATTAACACAAATAATGTCCCAACATGTTAATTTTAAATTAGTGCTTAGTTTATTTTTGATCGTGAATTTCTCGTCTTATGTATCATTTAAATAAATTGATTTTGAGACGAAGATAAAACACTCAATATTTCTAAGATAAGGCGACTCTGACGTACCCCAAAAATATTTTCCCCTCGCTTAAGCAAAAATAATGATTTTAATAAGATTATTACAAGGCACCGATTTTTAGTTATTTCTGATCAATACAAATACAACCATGGAGTTCATGTTATGTTACAGGATAAAAATGAAAACCACACCCATGCCCCTGCCGGAACTCGAACCCAGGACCTTCGAGCCGATGGCCTACCGCCGCAGACCGCTCGGGCCGGCAAAATTAATTGCTGTTTAAAATACAAAATATACTTCTCTATCACAAAGTTCTGAATTAAATATTTCGAATATTTATGATTTTCTATAACAAATAAGAATAATATATGTTTTCAGACTTGCTTTTAGTAATACGTTATAATTTAGAATAGCATGGATTATATTCACAGTAGCAAGTTAATCTAACCATTTCACCGAGCAGTCGTGGCTCTGTGGTAGATCGTTAGCTTAGCATGCGAAAGATCCTAGGTTTTACTGGACGTTTCTTCACTTACATCAGGAAAATGGAACATGGATGACACTTCAAAATAGGCCCTGTCCGCCTACCTTCCAAGATTCTCTCCCTCACAATATACCAGCCTGAATCTAATGTTCCTAAATGTCATAAAATATATTCAAAATTTTAACAATGACGCATTCATTTATAACATACAAAAGTATTGTAAATTTATTGCAGTTCTTTGAAATACATTTGAGGTGATGTTCTTACGTTTTTACACATAAAATAGCTTTATTGTAATATTATTAAAAAAATAATTATATTTAAATGTGGTTATTTCTTTCGGGGTATATATAGTCTAATATACAACTTACAAAATGAGTTTCTAGAAGCTATTAATACAATTTCAATACTTCAAGCTGTTCAAATTCGAATAGGTTTCTCGTATTTACGAGGAACTGATCGTGGAACTCCGGGCTTGATTCCAGGTTCTACTAAGAGATTTTTTCCAAAGCGAGAGGTTGTAGAACGGTGCCCACTAGCAACGTGATGCAATTGAGGAAATGCTGTGTTTAAAAAAAAACAGTGGCGATCACAGTTCAGAGCTTTCTTCTTCCAACAGTGGTGGATTGAATAGTGGATTGAATATGGATGAATTATTTATTTACCAACATAAAACATTAAAACACGACTGCATTACATTAAATTTCAGCTGCATTACATTCGATCATCGTAATGCATTATATTACATTGCTCTGGTCCTGATTTAGTCGTGTAAATATTTTGTTACGGGCGGTCACACCTGTAAAGAAATTATATGTGTTACCTACGTAACTAAGGCAGTCAACGTGAGTATATTCAGGAAAGAAGGCAGTGTGTTAAAGCCGAGAACATTTAACAGAGTCATTAGACGAAGTTAGTTAGACTATAAAGTTTAATATTAGTGGGGAACGTGTGAATTAGTTAAGTATGCCAAGAATCAAGACTACCTTTAATTATGCCAGATAATAATCCAGTATTAGATATTTTATATGACAATTAGAAGTCCGTTTAAACTCATTATATCTATAGAATGTGACTGTCATATGTGAGTTAATGATATTCACAGCAGAGTGAACTTAAGAAATTCATACTTCGAGCAATCATAATAGTTTTAATTTGAATGTACACAAGTTCGCCAAAGTAAAGTAAAGAGTTCTTCAAATTATAAATTACTAACTTTCAACACATAATATATAGAGAGTTTAGCAGCAAAGGACTTTATGTCAAGAAAGAGAATATGGTCTATAAATTAAGGCACCTTTCATGAAGTAAACTTGTAGTGAATTTAGAAACACACTGGTATATCCGAATGGAAGAGAGACATTTTGCATTATTTATATATTCTTTATTTCGTAAAACTGTAGTGATATTTTGTTTGAGTGAACTATTTTTCATTCGTCTTATTATTCATATAAAGTTGATATTTGAACAAATCTAGTATATACACAATTATTTTATATGTGGGTCAGTATATGATTAATGAGGAGGGGAATTGTGAATAAAGAGAACATATGGGAGAGATAGCATATCAAAATATCATAGGCATAGTGGATTAGACGTATGATTTCAAAAGACTAGCATTGATTTTAGGAGTTAGTAACACAGGTGAACTGCCTATGAATAATTGAATATCAGTTAGAGCCTTATGCAAGCACGCACACAGTAGAAATAACTTACAGAACACGTTTATACCTATATAATAACTAAAGTGATTCACACTCAGGGGAAAGCCTTTTTTCTCGTCACCGTGTTATTTTTATTATTTCTTTTATATTTAAAAGATACCAGATTCCAAATAGATATTCAAGTAATATTATTTCATTGCCTATACATACATTGTGTAATAAAGTGATAATTATCTGTTTATTTTATTGTATTATCTCCAAATAAATAGTTCACAAATTAAACGTACTATAAAACGACTTACTTTAAATCATAGAACTTATTTTAAGATCTGCCTTAGAGAATCTATCGATAAATGAACAGTTATTCATTTATATCACTAAATAAGAACAGTTAGTCTTACGAGTCAAGACTATATCAAAATTTCCGACCTCAAAAGATATCAGGATACAAAGGTTTTAAAATATTATCCAGTGAAGACATAAATGTCGGGCAGTCATTTTGATTCTTTGTGAATACTCACCGTCTCGATAAAGCACAGCTCGTGTTGCCAAATATGGTGCCCGAACATGAACATTTACACTGCAATTAGTGGAATCTATGCTAACAGAATATTTAAAATTGAGTGTAAACCTTTATAAAAGTGAAAGTGAGTGGCACAAGTGATTTTAGACCTTACCTTGTGTTGGATGTAATGAGTAAGTAAAATGATTTATCGCCAAGTATAAAACAAAACAGAATATGCATCAGACCAGAAATTAGACAGGCAAAAGTAATACAATAGAGGAACAGAACAACATAGAAGAGAAAGAAGTGAAATGCTGTGATGACATGAAGACAGTAGATTAATTAATCCAATGTGTCGGGTGTACCAGTCAATTTCATCAATCATGCGTTATAAATTATCCCGGTTGAAAGCAGCAGTTGAACAAGGAAAAACGATTACTCAATTAAATTATTAATGTACACAATACCAGCTGCAAAATGAGAAAGAATTCACAACTAGAGGAAACAGGACATAACACAAATGAAAAGAGGAAGTGCCTTCTATGAAAAAGCTTCTATTGTCAAAAATGAGGGAAGTTCAGACAAGAGTGGATACTGGGCAAGCAGGTTTAAGAAAGCAATTAGGCAGGAGGACATGAAAGTTCGTGGAGAAAAATGCAATGCCAGATAATGGAGAAAATTAATTTAGTATACCAGAAAATTAAGGAAGAAATGAGAAACCTCCGAGGTAAAGTTGAGGATGTACGACGAGAAACTATCACATGTGGAGAAGGTAAATGTCAGATTTGCTGAATTTTTAAACTCTCGGGAGAATAAAACGATTGCCGAGCGAAACTTAGCTCACGGGTTAGTCTGAGTCAACAGAAAAAGACTGAAGACTACCAGATGTTTGATAGTTAATGAAGTAAAGGAGAACCTGAATAACCAGAAGGAAGCCATGATTGGAACCCGTCGAGTAGATTGAAAAATGGAGATTATCTTAGTAGAGAAGGTTAACGACTGCGTTGCCTCTTTTAGAGATCCCGAAAAAAATAAGGGATCAAGAACCCCACGTAACGGATCTTACATCTACTAACGACGAGGAGATACGAAAATTGTTTGTGGATAAGAATGAAAATAGTCACATGGCCAGTGAAGACCAATCGTTTAGCACACTGAAGAGGAAATACAAGAAGGAATAAAGGGGACTAAACACCGTCAAATATGGTTGCAAATTAAGAGAATGAAAGTCAGTAAGTAATACAATTTCGTCCGTCAAACAAATAGTAGAAGCGTAAACGTAATCCTATCCACGAAGAAGCTTAGTAAAAATAAACGTCACTGTAATTGGAAAGAAGCTAAAGAACGGGAGAAAAAGAAGGTCGACTCAACTTAAACAGTAGGTAGAGGTGCGAATCAGATGACGTCAAATCCAGAGAGCTAAGACAAGGGGATTCTATACCAAACCCACTCCCCCATAAACCTCTTAATTTAGACATGAGTATAAGTAATGTGGGCGACAATTGTGCAGCTAAATGCCATAATAGAAAACACATGAAAATGTTAAAGCAAATTATTTTGACGTAATTCAATCTTAAAGGATGTGTATAGGCCGGAATATACTCATAAATCTTCTGAAGTTATAGCTATAAGAAATACAAGAAAGATAATGATCTACAAAATATTTTCAACAAAGAAGATAAAAAAGCAAGGGAAAAGTCTGGGCAAAATGTAGAAAGGCGGAATCATAATGGGCCGAACGAATTAGGTTAAGGATGAGAGAGTCAGAAAAAATCTAGTCTCATTTGGTAGAAAATAAAACCAAATCCTTGATTTAGCGAATGCACTAGACTAAAAGGGTAAGACATCAGACGAGTGACACAATATCTTGTCGCTCGAAAAAAAAACAGTAATTATTTCATAACGGTTCAAGTTATTCATTCCTTAGTGGGCAACATATATAACGGATGTCTGTCATATGATTCGGAAACCTATGTCCAGCAGTGCATATTAAACATATATTAAAACACACATTAACGTGTTGCACCAAATTGTTGTTATTTAAAGATTTAGGCTCAAAGAAAATAGATTCGACAAACATTACAAGAACAGTCATGTGAAGTTAATAATGCGCAAACGCCATTTGTAACTTCTGTAACTCCTAATTTAGCGTTTCGTTACTTACTTGTGATGTAGTCTACCAGATGGTATTCATATACGTCAACGGAAGTCGTTTTACGGAAGCATTTTAAGATGAATTTTCTGATTATCCGAGTACGAAATATAGGAACACAATAACATGAAATTAATTGAGAATAGGAATATATTTTTAATGAGAAAGATGATTAAAGTTGACCAGGCGCAGAAGTTCACTTAAGGGAAAAACTAGTAGTGGTAGAGCTTGCTACCCTTGGTCAGAGGAAGTCATGGCAAAACGTCTATATGCTTCAAATATTCATATTAGTATCCATCAGCTTAGAAACTACAAACCCGCAGGCTGTTGAAAAGCGCTAAGGTAATTATTTCTGAGCTCTAGCAACAATCCCGATGGTTGGTTGTAGCACCCACCACCATAGTAAAACCGCGGAATGGGGCATATCAACAACTTGTAGGAGATCTTCGGGAAGTGTAACATTTAAGACTAGTTACCAGTTAGAGGATATACAGACGTCATACACGTTTGGTGTTACACGGCATTATAGACCTTTTGACCGTCGTGGAGATACCTACGTGCCTATTGATAGATTAACAGAATCAGGATGGATATTATTTGTATGTAATATTTTTCACAGAAGTACAAGCCCTTTTTAAGAATTTCCCCATGAAAGACAGTCTTACCATTATTTAATAAATTTACTTCATGTTCTGTGTCGTTGGCTGTCGTAACTTTCATGAGAAGCACACATCAGATAAGAAAGGAATTTGCTTCGAATGGACGTTTAGTGAAATGAGATATAGTTAACTAAAATATATTAGGACTCCTTTGAAGAATTATTCTGATGTAAGAAACCCGAATAACTCACCATCCGCTGAATTATGTTGAATATATTTTATCTATCTAAGGTAGTCAAATGAGTATACCCAAGAAATAAAGCAGTGTGTTGAAGTTGTTAACATGTTACAGAGCCATTAGACAA
>JAGDQP010004338.1:75253-85998 GCA_022664845.1 Lepisma saccharinum
AAAGCAGTGTGTTGAAGTTGTTAACATGTTACAGAGCCATTAGACAAAGTTAGACTATAATGTGAGTTATTATTAGTGTCGAGTATCCAATTTTATTGCTTTAAAAGGTTTTATTTACTTTCAATTTTTGATTAAGTTTGTATTTTAGTTAGTAAATATTTGAGTAGATCAAGCTGTTTCGAGACTCATCTCTCGACAATGGATATCATTCATTGGATCATTCATTAAAACAATTAGATAAAGAATTATTCTGAAATGTTCTAAGCTCCGATATACCAGACATAAAATTAAGAGACCAACTCATGGTGATGTGATAGAATTAAATTTCCCAAGTTTGTTTTTAGTTTTACATACTTTCAATCTGACCTTGCTTCTCACAAGAATTGTTACGTCTTTAACCTTCACAGTGAGACGCATGTCGATCTGAAACTATAGTGATGGAAATGTTAACACGCGCCCTTATACAACAAGTGTTTTAAAAATACTGTTAACTGCTTTACCTTGGAAAATCACGTTTTCTCCCATCACAAACTTTACAACCGCCTCTTCGATTAGAAACAGAGTGATATAAAAACCCTTCCAAATGACCTCTCCTTCTCCACTTCGCTTCTACCTCATTCAAAGTCAAGTTACTATGGCAAATCCGTCAAATAACAGTCTTCAAGTTACAATAGTTTTGAACTTGGTTAAATACTGAACTCACTTGAATATCGAAAATTGAACTCAGTGATAATTTTAGTCCTTAGACACGACGTGTGAACTGATAGACAGAACAACCCATTTGAACAGATTAAACATAAAAGGTAAGTTGCTCTCTCCAGAATAAGGATGCTGGTGCATAAGTTTGAATTGGTAAAATCTTGGTATTGGAGCTGATTTTATATTTTTCATTTGCTAATTCAATATTGATAATATGTGTTCTCAAACTTAGCGAGTGTTTTGCGTTTGGGTAATGATCCAAATTTCTATCGTAGATGGGATGTGTTGGCATCTCCAAATTGTATTTCTTTGTGTCATTTTAAACTACCATTTATGTCTAGATTTAAGTACTGAGCAACGACATCAGACGCAGGCCGAAAACTAACTGTTAGACGGTCTAACTTCACTCTACCTCAGAACTCGGTATGTTATCATTGTGCTCGGCACCTTATCTTTAGGTACCATCACGAGAAATCAGCCCATTATCATGGTGCAAAGTAACCGAAGTTATTTACAATATCTGCGAGTACAGTCCCGATTTTAGAAAAGTTTTCGCTAAATTTTAGTTTTCCTTTACCAACAAACTAGTGGCAATAAGACAGTAGTAAGACTGAATCCCACTTCGTTTCAATTGTTTTTCCAACTCATAACACAAATATTTGCTCAAAAAATGCTTCGTAGTGTATTTCCACAATTTCTACGCTATGACATTTTCCCAACTAGCAGCGAGCGTCTTTTGTTTGAATTTTTGCTATATTTCTTGCGGATAAAGGATGACGGCATGTGTTCTACACAATTTGTACACATATTAGTAGGAAAATAGTACAACAAACTGTAGAAGCCAGACGGCCTTATGATTTTTAATTTGTTTATGTTGTGAAACAAGAAAGCAACACCATTTACTATCTTGCTACACGTCCACAAGAGACAAACTTGTCTCAAGTTATCAATCGTCATCCAACTTCAAGTCACATTTTATGTACACCAAGCCACTAAATAACCGTACAATGTTAATGCCGCGATTCATTAACCCAAAATTGGAACTTCCCAACATAGAAGAGGAACCAATACAAATTGAAATACATGCAAATTTAATTATGTCTGATATCGAAAATATTATTCAAAATCAAATTGCTCAGTCCCGAAGTCTAACCCAGATTTTGCCCCTCCAACAACAAATTCACTCGCGCCGTGCACTTCATACTAACTTTCAAAATTTCCAAAACGGCATACCATTGGAAGTGAAATATGTCCGGAACGAGGCAAGAATTGCTCCCTTATGGATACTTTTACTCCCACGGTATATGCAGTATTTGACAGAATTTGATTTCATCGTAGCATGCAAAAACAAGTCCGCCCGAAAATGGCAGCAGCAGTTCAACCTCAACAGTCAAGTGACTCCAAAAAAACCAGGATCAAATAATGACCATTAACTTTTAATGAAGATGCAAAAAAAATTAGAAACAACAACATAGACACGAAGATTATATTCCCAGCGTTATATATGAAGCTGGAAAACCCCTGCTTCCATTATTGAATTATAAATTACAGGACACAACTTGGGAAAGAGGAAATGTCTTGTCTTATCCATAAGTTAATACCTCAACCAATTTATTTTTAATAACATGTAAATAATATTTGTGAAAATTATATTTACATTACAACCATGATCCGTTAAAAACCAAAAATAAATTAATTTTATAATTAAGACAAACAATCTCGTTATACACCGTGTATAATAGCGACCGTGAACCTTTATAAAGATAACTAGATTACGAGAGCATGTGACGGTACATGTGTTATGTTTCTCCCAGTGCGAACATGACGCACGAGTCTAATAACAAGATAACTTCAGAACAGAACACAGATCATCTGTTTTTCGCGATGTAGAAGCGACATCTTTTGAGCGGTGAAGATAACATCATTTATTTCTTCACTTGCATTTTAATACAGAAATACGAATGAAAAATTTATGTTAGTAACCGGTTTCGTTCACATTATTTTGTAACAAATACTTTGTTTTCATTCTGGACTTTTGCGTTACCCCACTATTTTGCACGAAAAAGATTTTCGGAACGGGTAACAGTTCGACTCTGATACAACTTTTACGTACTAGACGGACAATCATCTCGCGACTTCTAGCCAGCATCTGTGCCACTTTAAGTGTACGTGAATCCCCAAATTAGTTACTTTGTTTTAGCAGTACGATTTTGTATTTTGGACACCGATCACTGAGATACCGTCATTTTACATAAAACCAGAAACTTTAACATTGTGAACAGTTATAAGATTAACGTCCATGTTAAAATTTTGGTGAAAACTACTATGGACCAGGTTCATGTAACTTTTATTAATTTTCGAACAATTATTTCCTACATATAATTGGAATAATATCCTATGTCAAATTTTCACCGCTTCTGACTAAACAAAACCAGACTTTGATTTTTAACTATATGGATTATTTTACGACCTATTTGAATATGTTTTCTTTATGCTTATAATTTAAACTCCCTTTCCCCCCAAGTTTCCATCAAGTGAATTTAAGGAGCCCAAATTAACTGCTATAATTTTGTTCATACGAAAATTCATTTCTTAAAGTGAAATGGCCCAACAGATAATTTATAAATTAATATGTTCTATATTGTATTTAGAAATACATTTTTCTATTAACTCTACTAGTTTCCCATCAACAATCTTTGGTTGAGACTGACAAAATTCTATTAGCTTTCACGATTTTAAAATTTACTCCGTCGTATCTTTTGGCATAATTTAAATATATTTTTAACTATTAATAAAGGCACTAGTTTTTCCTATTCTTTCTTGCACAGAAATTATAAGCATACTTAAACCCAGGCGATGAGAAATATAGAATGCAAAACAATCCCTCTGAGCCCACTCCTGCTTTCTTCTTTCTAGAGTACTAACGTCACGATAGGATCGTTTGTATATAGGAACCACCCATTTCGTCGATATATTACGAAATAATAAATAATGGTATACACATCTCTACAGATGATAGTGGAGTAGAAACAGTACATTCGAATAATGGTTACGATGATTTATTTATAATAGATGATAGACTTATTTTACGTCAAAGTTTTGAACCAGCAAAATACTGATCGATTTCAATAAATTACGAAGTCTGTCCTAGTAAATTTCGTATTTTGTTGAGGATGTGTGACAAGACTTTAAAAGTGGGCATGCTGTCGTTTAGTCTGCTTCAAATATTGATTTGCTAGAGAAGACATTCAGGCGTCCGTGTCGTACTATTGAGCCATATGAATAACTTCAATATGTACTTTGTTTTCACAGTTGTTCGCATTTGAAGTTGAGTCTAGTCTTTCTTGATATCTGACCTTTTTATTAACCTGTAGTATTGAAATAACGACGATAATTTCTAAGCGGAAAATCCGGAAGTGTGAAATATATTTAATTTTGTGAAATTGCGATGATTTTATAATGATAATTTAAAATATTCATTTTATTGGTTTGATTTTGAGAAATGATATAAATTATATTTTAGTACTGCACCGACGATATTTATAAAATTTAAATGATATTGATATTGGAAGCTAGCTGAAAGATATTTAAATGACAAAGTATACGAGGCGCGAATTATGGTAATATGTATATGATTTTATGGTTCCTACGACAAAACATCTTGAGAAATGATAAATGAAATGATAAAGATATATGCTATTTAATGAAGAAATGTTAATGATATTTAAAGAGAACATGATATTTCAGAGTGTCGTCTACGATTTCTTAAATTGACTTTGTTCCTGTTGTTACGCAAGTCAAATAAAGTCAAATAGTATTGATACGCGAATTATTCCTAATAACTAAATAATATTTCCAAAGCAAAAAACAAAACTTCGATTTTTTACCCTCGAAATGTACCCATTGACAGGAGACCTTGCAAGCCTCTTATTATATGTCATACATCGTTTTCAGGCCACCGATATTCAAAGAATAAATGGTCAATTTTGAATAATTCAACACATTTTCGAGAATAACGGCGATTCCTGTTAAACAGGATGCTTATCCCTTTCTTATATCTATGTATATAGCTTCATGTAAATATGCGTTTCGTATTTCACCCCTATCTCTTTCTCACTCCCCCTCAAATTTCTTCTTGTTTAACAGGTAAGAAAGTTATCACATTTTTTAACATCCGAATTCCTTATCATCATTTGTTTGATTTTAAAATAATAATGTCTGACCACATTCAAATGCCTGTTAATATTAAAATATAAATGTAGGTAAATTAGATTTTAATAAATCCATACTCCTACTTTGAAGTTCATTTTCGAAAGGAAAAATACTGAAATAGATTTCCCATAGAAACGAGCACCTTTAGCAAAATGCAATATCAACTTGTAAGGTTACCAAGATATTATCGTTTAGCGGTGGATTTACGCAATTTCATTGGCTATTGAAGCATACGTTTGTAAATTACACCCCTTTTCGCATATGGCATGTTACCCACAACTTTTTGATACATAACCCTATTCACATTTAATGTTACAGCTGAGACCCTGAAAGCATATCCATTGATATAACGGTAAAGGCACGCTTTTCCTTAACTAAATTTCTCTTAAAATAATTAGCTACATAATAATAATAACAATAATGTTCATACTGCATCTACACTTCTTGTGAATTCTTCACCAATTTATTTTTGAATTACCTTTCAAAATTTTGTCCAATTGCTTTATTTCCTAGGTATAGGCAGACAGTATACATGTTAATTTATTAAGTAGCATACCCACAGTTCTATTGCTATAGAGAATGTTATTCCATCTTGAACCTCCAACTAAATTTATTTTGAATGAAAGCGAGCTTAATTGTGTGAAAGTACACCTGCTGACCTTGAACAAGGAACGAACATAGTGTTAACATGATATAGGCAGGAAATTACTAAGTTTTGCGAGTTGACCTACGAAATGATTTATAACTATAGTATAATTAATTCGAAATAATTCGAGTGCCTTTCACTATGAGAACTTACTAAGTTTAGCATGATAACTGACTGTTTTGTTGGTTAGTTGAAGCAAATTGTGATGCTGAACATAATGACAATTTATTGAATTGTTGGGTTGGTATTTGGAAATAAGATGTTGGATATTTGTATATAAACGGAGTATGGACGTAGAGCAAAGTAAGTAAATCTGTTTAATATTTAGTATTCGGTTTGTTTTGGATGTTGTAGTTTAGAACTTGTATTTAAGGATATAAATGGTAGTTTAAGAGAGAACAAGTAAATATATTTTAAGATGTTGACGCATTCTGTTGACTATTGAAGTTTGGATTATAATCTAAATGTAAATTATATGTTAAACTTGAGAATACAATTAAATTTAAAGTAGTAAATAACAAAAACAATTTAGTTTTAATATTAAGATTATATTAAATTAAATATATGTACTAGCATTGTTAATTTTTGAGAGGGTAACTTGTTGTTTTCATGTGTTTGTTTTGTCTATTAAATTGTATTTTGTGCATAAAAATTTAAATGCTATTGAAGTAAATTTTAGTAAGTGCGCGTGTTTAAATGTGTTTGAGTGATTATAAAAAGTTTGAAATGTTGTTTAAGTTTAACTGTTATAGCATGCAGATAGGTGTTTGACGGAGATAGGATTAATAATAACTTTGCTATTGTTGTGATAGAAGTGACGTAAATGGAAGCAAGTGGTGCAGTGGAGGAAGAGAGGAAATTTGGAAGGGCTTATACATATATATTTTAACTGAAGAGACAGTTCGTAGAGTTTTGATGGAAGAAACTTAGTTATATAAAATAAAGTTTATTATAGAATTTACAACATTTTTGTTTGAGATTTACGTGTTAACATCTATATTTTTAATTGTTTTAGAAAGGCTCGTGTTTGTTACACTGAGAAAGTTAATACATAAATATTTAGATTTTGTATGAAGCAAAGTTGAATTGGAATTATTACTTGTTATTTTCGTTATTTAAATATTTTATATTACTTGTTATTTTATTACTTGTTATGTAAATAAAAATATTTTTGGTAATAACAGTTTATTTTATTACCTTTCTTGCTTTTCTATGTGTTACTTTGGAGCATTGTACTTTTAAGAATAATTATTTGTGTAATTCATTTAAGCAATGATTTAACTAATTTTATTGTTAAAAGATGAGTGTTAAAACAATTTAATTTGTTTTAAATATTTTTCACTTAAATTAAAAGTAAATAAATTTATTAAAATAATAAAATTTAAGTACTTAACAATATATTAACAAAACTAATGAAACGCTCCGTTTTATTAAATAATAATAATCGTTTCTGTTAACAAAAAAGGGAAAACATATTTTTGGTGTATTATTGTAGCCCTGCTTTTAATCAATCTAGGATTACTTATGCTCAACGCCTCATAGCATCATTTGATTTCCTTAATTTTAAATTAACTACTATAGCATTTGTTTCTTCTCTGTGTGTTACAGAACATACAGAAATGGTCATTTTCAGATGGGAGACGTTCAGTCTACAGCAAAGCCACTGGCTTCACCCTTTTTCTATGCAGCGTAGCGGCCTTATTTAAAAACTTTATTTATAACCTATTCTCCCTTCTTCCCGCCTAGCTATAGCGAAAGTGAAGCACTCTTAGACACACCCACATCAGCGATAATACATCGTGCGACGTGTTTTCCACTCGTTGTCATGGATAGGCATTACTCTCTTTTACACCCCGTTCCCCTCCCTTTAGTTTTAAGACCACCAGCCTTTTACACTAAGGTCTATCGAGTTAACGTTCTCGCCTCCGACTAATTAACTAATGTACTTACGCTTGTCTTAATGACATCTTGTTTGTGTGTTTAACAGCTGTTTCATAGCACACTTTTGATTGCAGTACGTGTTAAAAACACGCTTTCTTAAAATCATTTCACAGTATCTAAAAAAGTTAAACAAATGATAGCACTTCGAGACTTTACATGTTTTCATTAATTCTCTGCTTTTTGTTAAACGTTTCCTACTTTAACTTTCATTAAATTACTCTCCATTTTTCATCATAGTTTTACACATAGAGATTAGCATTGATATCAACGATTATTTTGCAGTTATTTTATTAGATGAATATGTAAGAATGGAACTTTGTCTTAAGGACAACACAATGACAACCTTTTAGATGCCTTCAATGAAACCGATTACTGTTTCCCCATATTCTTTTCGCGACGATCGTTAATGACAAGATATATTTAATTTGACATAATTATTGACTTTCACCAACGCTTTCCCAGCTTTAGTCTAAGTCATAGCCCCTTTCTAAAAGTTGCGCTTTACCAATATGATTGACACTATTTCCTGATGAACTTCTTATCAAAAATTTAAGTTTTCTTTGATTTGTATTTTATTTTTTATTTACACAATAATGTATTAGTATTATTAAGTATTATTAAGCTCCATATGAGAGGTTATGCAGGAGCTTAAACACAAGACTTAAGAGATAGTAACTATATACCTTACTATGTTTTAAGATTATATTATTTTAACCATTTATTTTGTTGAAGATTTTAACATATTTTAATAAATTTTACAAGTTCATATTTTATTCAAATATATTCATTTTTTGTGCTTTTATTAATTATTTGCTATGAATTCATTTAATCACCCCAACATATTACATATAAAACACATTTCAACCAAATAAACAAGCACTTCAGAGCGTAGTGAACATTTCTTAGATTGATACCATCAATGATTCAGCTATTCAACCTGTAGCCGCTGATACCATCACAGCATCTTCCGGCTGTTTCAACCAGTTATTTACTTCAGTTACCAGCCTCAAGCTACAAGTTATGTTTCCAGTTTACACCCTTCAGTAACTACGCTTAGTACGTTTCCCAGCTCATAACTACAATGAATTCTGACGATCTGTTCAAGCAACAACTTACTTAGCAGTTTCTGGCGTAGGAGTATGACCAATATTTTCAACCCCATAACATCACGAGCTAAAACAACAGTAATCACCCTAGTGTTGTATAACCTCAGGAACGTCCCCCTTCCTGTGAATATAACACCATCATTCCACCAAAAAGAACGTTCGCCGATAAACTACCTTCCACTGCACCACAACATCCTGGAACGCCCTTTATAACAACATATTACATCAGGCCATATTTCCACCATTTAAATAATCAAGAACATCTGTCCCTAGTGAAGTTTCTCCCCATAGAGCAAAGTAATAAACAATGCTTCATCCTTTGAAATTGTTACAAAAGACTTATAATTAAGAGCAAGTTGTTTACATCCGTAAATTACCTCTTCTTCGCCACAAATGGACGACCCAAAACAAGGAACAATCCGTTATACACAGAAACGTATAAGAAGCGTACTAATAAACGAACTTGTGTCGCCCTCTACTAGAATACATTGGGCACTATTTCAGTGTATAGTGATATGGTTTCGAGGACAATTTCAAGCTATGCAAGTAGAATAGCATCATTTTGTGGAAAATTGCACGAATTTCCCATACGTGGCTGATAGCAAGTAGTCGATTTTCCAGGCCTGTACGATATGCTGTTTCACAATTTTTGACTACAATTTATAAAAGGCTACGAGCAATATAATGAGTTTTCGATTTTTCCGGTGTAACCCAAAGTACAAAAGGCCACGGTCACTTTTTCCAGCTACGATTTAACATAGCAGAGATCCCAACACAGCACAAATTCCACGCTGTCTATGCTAGGCCTTCACAGCACATTACCGAGTAACATATCGTCTAGGCTAGTTTCCAGCACAAGGGTACGAAGCTTATTTAACATAGCAGAAGTTACACAGATACACAGGAATATAAGCAAGTTACACTAGAGCTTTTTAACATAGCAAAGATTCAACCCCACATAGTGCATAATAGCACAAAAGACTACGAGCAATCTACTGTTCTACTGTATCTAAGACAAAGTACAAAAGGCCACGAAACATTTTTCATCTCTAACATCCAGAGATTACAAGCCGCCGTGTAGTATTTGTTGCGGTTAGATTTTATAAAGCTACGAACCATTTCAGCCCTATTTGGCATAAAGGAGATTACACAAATACACAGGGATATATGCCAGTTACACTATTTAACCTAACAAAGTACACCAGCCCTATTTAAAATAGCAGCAGTGCACGAAAGGGTACGAGACTCTTTTTCAATTTCTATTTAACATAGCAGCAATTACATAGTAGACTACGAAACCTATTTAACACAGCACAGAGGTTACATGGCCTCTAGGCTTCCAGCACTGTACAAAGACAACAAATAACCTCCAACGAAAGCCGCCGTGTCGCATTTGTTGTGGTTATATTTCACAAAAGCCTACGAACACCTATTTAACATAGCAAAGACCTTAGAAAAGACTACGAACCCCTATTTACAATAGCAGACAATAACAGGCACATAACAGAGATCTGAAGTCAGTTCCTCGCCCACACTCAGAGATTACAATATGGACGCCCTCCAACACTATGAAAGGGTAAGATGCTCTTTAACGCTACTTAGCATAACACAAATTACAGACGCTACGACCCATCCTCTAGCAGGGATTACGAGGCCCTATTTAACATAGCAGAGATTACACCGGATTTAACCTAATATAGTACAACTGCACAATAGCAAAACTAGTAACCTAATATAGTATACAATAGCAAAAATTCTACAAAATGGTATAAAGCTCCTTTTAACTACTTAACAAAGCACAAATTACAGAGGCTTGGCTTCCAACACAGGACAAAAGCCAAATATATGGTAGTTAACCTAACAGCGATTACATGTCATCTAGGCTAGCTACGAGTCTGTATCTACCAGATCCCATGATAATGCTCAAATATGTAAGGGTTTATATCTCGTAAACGGTGAAACATATTGAAATTTTGATTTCACATTTGGTATGCTGACATCGAATAGTATATGAGAACATCGACGTCAAAGGATAAATATTTAGCCGGGCATATATCGTAAACGGCGAGACATATTGAAATTTTTCAGTGATATGTATTTTGATGTACTAATGCCAAAACTGAAGTCAGTTTGCTAACTTC
>JAGDQP010004339.1:9896-65724 GCA_022664845.1 Lepisma saccharinum
CGTGACGTTGTCGTAAGTGATCCACTTTTCATCATCAATCACCAACCTCTTCAGAAATGGGTCGCTTTTGTTGCGATTCAGCAGCGATTCGCAGATGGAAATTCGGTCCATGAGGTTTTTTTGCGTTAACTCGTGTGGCACCCATACATCAAGCTTCTTTGTGTATCCAGCCTTATGCAAATGGTTCCACACGGTTTTTTGTGCAATGTTTAGCTCTACGTACCATCTTTCTCCGAATCGCCTGTCGTTATTTGTTGACGGCAGCACCTATAATTTGGCTGTGAAGGTTTACCTAGGCACTGTACTCACATAAATATTTTCATCAAAATTGGGCTCTGCCACCTGGTGAGTGTTCCTTGTTAGTCAACTTGTAGTACGTTGGTATAACACTACTTGGTAATTGTTTGTGCTTGTAAGTCAAATAGTTTCCGCGGCGGCACAGGACATCGATTTCATTGACGTACACTTTTGTTTGTTTCTCACAATGTTTGTGTGAAGTTGCCTCAAAAACACGAGACTGTATATATTTTTGTGGATCAAGAAACCGCGTTACTTATTAGTTAAATGTTGCATTTTTTTAAATAATTTTTGTAACTTACAGTTTGTCACAACTTCGTCCGTATTTTACATGAATTATATACAGTTAGCTGCTTCATTTGCTTGCGTAATGTATACTAATTACTTGCAGAGAAGTGATTCATTATTAAATTTTCAATAATCATGAAACATTATCGGTAAAACTCAGAAGAGAGTATTACGTAGGGACAGAGAGCTATCACTGTTGCGTCATTTCAAACTTAGATTGTCAAAGAATTGCCAATAATCAAAGTAAAATATTTCACGAGCTACTCAAAATTATCTGAATTATTTAAAAAATTGTCGCCCCTGAAAATTTGCCGCCATAGGCAGATGCCTACGGTGCCTATGCGTAAATTCGCCCCTGTACGAACCACAAGAAAGATAATTATTTTGTACAGATAATTGTGTATTTTCTTTCTTACAAGAACGTTAAATTTATTCTTAACTTTTCTATCGAATTGTGTAATTGTATGCTATGCATTTTCAGCCATTGGATTAATTTTCTTAAACTAGACTCTGGCCGACTCTATTCCTACAGCTTCTCTTCTACCCCCATCTCGGCATAATTGAAAACAAAATCTTCGTCAGTGACAAAATTGGCCCATGGGAAATCAAATTCATAAAATCGTAATGGTCCCTTGTCAATCTAACCATAGACTTTCAATCCTAAAGTAGTAGTAGTAGTAGTAGTAGTAGTAGTAATACTAATATTCGCATCGGTGAGAAATGTACGACCCGTATTCTAGATCAGCCGGACGTTCAGATGGTGTAATCATACAAAAGTAGATAAAACACAATTCTGCTGTTTGAATCCTTAATATCTGGATAATAATAATAATAATAATAATAATAATAATAATAATAATAATAATAATAATAATAATAATAATAGTAAAGCGTGATCATGAAATTTACCAAACGTTTATGTTCTGAAATCGTAAATACTGAAAAGTGACTGCAGACATCACTATTTAGTAATACTCCATCCCCTGGTTGTTTCGTAGGAACTGAAGTAATGTCAAGGTTGAGTCCTTTGTTGAACTTTCTGCATAACAAAATAAAAAAAAAGAGCAAAATAATAGAAAATGAAAACACAGGAGGTGAGAATATTGGAATGAATCCTGGCGGGCGTTGAGCTCTGTTTAGACATAAAAAGGAGAATCAACTAAAAGATTTGAATGAATCGTGAAGTCCGCCCAATCCATTGTGACAGATAAATGGACAAAATAAAAGACTGAAACGGATATTTGAGTCTGCATCTACGAACCGAGGAGAGATGATCAAAATAATAATAAAGAGGCAAGTTCACCAGAGGAGTCAAGGGGTTGAGTTGAAAAGACTGAGAGTTGGGTGTATGAACTCCGAGCTACAGGTGGTTCTCTTTAACATGGTAGCTCCACCTGTATGGCATTCATGGAGCCGCCTTGCTTTGCTTTAGCAGTATTACCAGTTCTAAATGGATATATCTGATAGAATCTACAGTCAATAGCACAGTGACTTTTGAATGTTACTTACAACACTTAATTTCACATTATTATTCCACTGATAAAAAATCATAGAAACAACTTTTGATTAATTTCTTGGTTTTAAAATTTTAACTAGTGTATTACAAGAAGTTCTGTACGTGTCTTTACCAAACAAAGAAATGGGAACACTATATGGAAGACGTAAAATTTCAATGGCCTATGTGCTAAAATGTCCTTAATATGTTTCGCCTTTTTCTTTAAAAAAAGGAAAATCAATAAAATAAGGTTACATTTCGAATGTTATCATATACTTATGGCGAACCTGTGGCAACATTTTCAACACAGAGAAAAGACGTTAAATACGTCTTTTGTGTGTCTTAGCGCTGATCTATGGAGCATGTAAATAAAAACTAACATTGCATATCGAACATTGTGACACTTATTTAGTTAGTTGTAAAATGCTTCATTAGAGACGCCCTGCGTGAGATTGTGAACGCCTTTTAACCATTTTAAGTTGCTATCATTACTTCCATCGGAAAGATCAGTTGAGCCTACTACATAAATTAATTCCAAAAAGAAACTGTAAAACCCGTCCGTACAACTGAAAAGAGATTAATTATCTTCAGAAAGAGTGAAACTATTCAAAGAACAAGGATTAAGAAAAAGGTGTCGAATGTTTCACGATAGTCCAGCATAAACAACTAATAATAAACAAATCGAAGTGATGGGGGTCTGCGATTTCCAAATTTTGATCATGTAAACAGATCAATGAGTGATCGATTGCAATATATGACATGACATAATGCGTAAAAAAATCGTTGGAAATCGAATATTACTGACACCGAAAACCCATGGAAATCGATTAATATTTACACCGAAAAACCATGGAAATCGAATATTATTGACACCGAAAACTCATGGAAATCGAATATTATTGACACCAAAACACCATGGAAGTCGAATATTATTGACACCGAAAACCCATGGAAATCGATTATTATTTCCACCGAAAACCCATGGAAATCGATTATTATTTACACCGAAAACCCATGGAAATCGAATATACCGAATAATCGTTGGATATCGAATATAGCTTATATGAGAATTATTTTGAAAATCAAACATCGATAATGCCGAAATGTCAATTCATATGGATTTCTCATATCTCATAAAATGAAAAAAAGGAGGGTTTCTTGCGAACGCATTAATCTTGAAAAAGAAATGTTTTTATGTAACTAAATATTCTACTCCGCTTGTATCTTCTTATACATCTGTTCTCTATGCCTATTTTTTCCTTTTGAATAGTGAACTATTTAAAACATTGTTTTAAAAATCTTTTGATATTTTACTTCTTAAAACAATTGTCTTTTAAAACTACAATTTAAAATTAAAAATAATCGTCTGTGAGCTTTTCCGTGTTATCAATCATACTTCTGCGTTGAATCTATTTGATTTAATATTTTATGAGCTATGCCACGTTTTGAAACTTGTATTCGAGAATGAAAAAATCCTTAGAAATAAATACAAGTAGTTTTTTTTCGTCGTTTTTTTTTTCAAATTTGAATGCAGGTAAACAGAAAATAACATCAGCATACTAAGTCTCTTCCATACTTCATATAAAGAGTACCATCTGCCTCAAATACAAGTTAGTAGTAACTTCAAGAGTGTGTCTAGACACTTTTTGAACATAATTCTGTCCCAAAAGTATTTGGATACAATTTCTAACTTGCTATTAGCTTTTCTTTAAGACTAGTGGTTCTCATTATTAAAGCAACGACATGAAATTAGTCTGCGAAAGTGTTTGTTTTTTTTTAAATTAGTTATTTGTACTAAAATTTGACAAAACGACCTAAAATAAGAGAAACGGCCGGATAACCTAGCGAGATTCAGTCATCATATAATGCGGATCAACTTCTTGCTTTCTCCTCTCTTTAGATTTCTAATTCTAAATAAAAAAAATCTCAATATTGTCATTGTGTGCTGGAATATTAAAACAGATATTTGTCATTTGCACCCAATCCTCATCTTAATTCCACCTGTCAATTATTTTATGTGCCATAAGGTTATGAAGTTTGGAGCCTTCCCTTTCACTTTTGTCACTCCGTTATTTGGTTAACGACTTTAGTTTGATAAGTACACTCTAAAAGACTACACTCTAAAAAAGTAAGATAAATCAATTCAAAAGCAGGATTTTCTCACTATGTATACTCAAATACACCTTTCGCAATTTCGCAGAACCAGTACTTACTTAATGTAGAATACTTCTGAAAAGATCTAGTGGAAATATATTTGAGTTATGTGACATACTTTAAATTTCGCTGTAACTTCTTACTAAAAGATCCAGAAAAAAAAAAAACTGTTCGAAACTGTTTTGAGTTTTAGATAATTTCGTGTTTTCTCCGGACACGTCCTTCTTTATATTTTCGTCAAATTTCCTCCATATATGTGCTCGGGTAATGCTCTACATGCCACAAACGGTGCTGAATCATTTCATCGGCATTGCAATGGCAATTTTATACGAGTCCAATATACGTAATGTGATTCATGTACTATACAAATTCCAGCTGAAAGCAAAATAAGGATCGCGACTGTTAAAGTGTCAAAATATAATAGTCCCCAAAGTTTACAACGACATTAATTGAGGAGTTTACTGGAAGAACGGTCATTTTTTTATTTTGTGCCCTAGTCGCTGTATTAGACCTAAACGTATAAGAATAAATTAATACTAACTGATTTGGCCGCCTGTTGCTGCAGAGTCCAGAGGGTTTTCGCCCCCTTACCCCCACCTCTGCGGGATCTCGAGCCGAAATACAAGGGCTAATGAATTGAAAAGAAGGATTTTCATATTTACCCACCTAAAGGTGGTCAACCCGGCAAACTGCATGGTAATGTGGGTTGCTCAGCCTGTAGGAATATATCTGACAATCATGGTCTATTAATTGATTTCAACGAATGTTTTTTTTGTTTCTTGGTTTTATGGTCATACTGACTTTTAGACCCAAGCCTATGTAAGTCAAAAGAAATGTTATCTCTGGACCCTGGGCATGAACACAACCGATGTACATAAAATAATACCAGCTGTCGACTCATAAATAAAAGCAATACCATCGTCCTTTTTCCTGGTGAAGCTGAAAAATATAGCAAATTCAGTCAGGATGGCTAAAATGCTCCTACCCGAGCGTGCAATACATTTACATGCTCACGTGACGAGCCATTAGATTTTAGAAATTCGATGAAATTGTCCCGAAAATGTTTAGATTCTATTATATCTACCCACATAGCAAAGAATACCTAGAAATGCTACAAGATAATCGAGCTCTAAATAAGATCTACTGTCATTTTTAGGTAGCACAGAAATATCGAATTCATTCTTTTAAAATTTAATAGGAGAACTTGATATATCTTCGATATCATATACCGGGAAAAGTGAAATATCCGAGAAATGTCTTCTCTTTGAACTTCGATCTGTTTTGGATATTTAGTGGTCATTCATAACTTCTGTTGATATATTAGATAACTCTCAGATTCGTTTCCTGTGTGAATATTTGACTGGATCAAACTGTCTGTTAGGATTAGGGAACGTGTGTCCACGTGCCAACCAGATTCTTGATTACAACTATCTAATTAGGACTGATCTCCAATTCGTAAGGGGAAGCACGTGTCCAGGCCCACTGCCTGGCTACGGATCCGGGTGGAACCAAGGTAAGGCTTCAGGGCTGGTGGATTACATAATGCACTTGTGACATCTAGTCAGCAGTGAATCTCACTGAGATTACCGTAACTTTTTCTTATAGTTTCATAGAAAACTATTGTTATTATTAATTTTATTGTTAAAAGAAAATCCTCTCGGCCACTTCTTTTCTTATTAGACATGTCATGTCCAGGTAAAAACCGAGCAGTCGTGGCTCAGTGGCAGAGCGTTGCTTGTGGCATTTGGGAGTTTGTGGGTTCAAGCCCGCAGCCGACCATTTTCATTGAAGTTTTTCCAGGATTTTTCCTCGGTCAGGTACCTTTAACTTAGACCCTGCCCACACCTTCCCGTATCCTTTCCCCACCTCTATCCCGACCTGAGCCTTAGATGCCTAAATGCCATAAAAAATCCGAATTCAAGTGTCCGGATAAAAAAGGACGAATAGTAACCCTAAATTCATATCGATATTAGAAATACCGATTTTTGATATATCTTACATCAATCGTCCACTATCGTTCTATATATCGAAAGACACCCTTACGAAGCTTTTTCATGTATGCGATAGCCGCTTGCATTGCTTGCGATAGTAGCCAATAGGGAGAACACGTCGCGTATTTCAGAAGTGTACTTGACCAAACCGCAAGCAACGCACACGGCTCTCGCGTACATGAAAGGGCGCATTTACAAACCAGCATAATCTATATGCTTGGTACAGAAAAGAAGAGAGGAAAAGGAACAGAAAGTCTTGCTATCTCAATTGTTAGCGCTGTGCATGTTAAAGAAGCTTAAAGCTCAGGAAATTTGTTTTCAGTGGTCCAGAGAAGAAGAGGTTAAGCTGAGAAAAATTGACAGTACGGAAGAAGAAGAGGAAAACAGGTCGGCCTGAGCCATAGATGCCTAAAGGGCATAAAAAGATTCTATTCAGAAAAGAGGAAATAGACAGTCAAAACGAAAAAGAAATGCTTGTTTGAAAAGAAAATTGAATCACAACGTTTGAATCTATTATAAAACAAACGAAAAACAATCACGCACTGCAAGGAGTACGATTTCTTTCAGACTGTGTTAAAACCTTTGTCCATCTCTCTATGTTTCTAACTGAATACCAGTTGAGAGAATTTACTGTTTGTACAAAACAGGAAATTACTTATTCCAGATTTCCATTTACTGTCTTTTTTCTTTTCTTTCTTCTTCTTTTTTTTTGTGGGGGGAAAGCATCGCCCTGTTTCCCTCGGCACATTTCTTCCTCACTGGTTTCAAAATATTTTCATGTTTCTTGACTACAATAATATTTTTCGACACTATTATTTTACAGAAAAAAGGGAAATTTCACTTAGCCTAATCTAAAAGCAATAATGATGGGTCTCCGAATGGATACACATCTCACAGAGCAGGAGAAACTTTGTAATGCTACCAAACTAATGCATACCAATCATCATCCTTTTTTTTTTTTTTAACATTTCGAATTTTCACTTGGTTTCTCCCTTTTTCCTTTACGTATGGGGTGTAATTTCAACGTACCTGTTTGCAACGTGTATTTGTTTCCTACTGTTGCAGCAGACACGTCAGTCACCTCCAGCCAGAAGGAGTAAATTCCCGAACATTGAGCAAAACGTGGAAGGTAAGCGGAGTAGATTCCATCGCCTTTCGTGACATCAGGAACTGAAATAAGAGAAGTGTAATAATATAAAGTTATCCTACATTAGAACCATATTTGACGACTTGACGTGCAATATAGTGGACTCGCAAGGTTCCGAAGTAAAAGTTAGGAACAATGATAGTAAAAAAAAAAAGTATGAAGATACATAAATTGCGATATAATTTGTAAGCAAGTATACAGATCTGAAGAGACGCCTCTACACGTCCACAGATGGTAAATGATAGGTTAACTTCTGTCTGCCTTCGAAGGAAAAAGTGATAGTAATTTCGTTCTATAAGCAGCTTACGTTTTTTCTTATTTTATTCTTTAATAGTTCTCTTATTGTGCTCATAAAATGATAAAAAAAAAAGACGACTTCGAAATGTCGGATTGTTTCTTTCCTCTGGCCTCAGGGACAAACTACTTATGGGTTGCAAAGAAGTAAGTGTTCTTTTATCGGTAACTGAACGAACTACGTCAGTACCAAACCTTCTGTATACTTATATAAACGACGTGATAAGGGAAAATCCAATTACTAACAAAATGCCTTTATTAGAGTCTATGCTGATAATGAGACAGGAGAATCTCTCTTACAGAATTTCAAACAACAAGAATAACGTTAACAACCAAGTTTTGTATCACATGCTATAGAAATATATTACAGAAGAACAGAACAGTTAGTTTGTGAAAGACGATCAAGAAGATAAACGAACAGAACCGAAACACAAACAGAACCTAAGCAGAACGATAAGTATAACCTAAGCGTAACCTAAGCAGAACCTAATCGAATCGACTCCAGTTACAGTTGATCCAGAATACAGTTGTTCTAGAAAGCATATCATCTTGATTCCATCCTGTCTTTATTCCACTACGCGTAATGAGTTTTCTTTAGGTATTTGCTTGCAGTAAAAGAATGGAAGAACTTAATGACGTCACTGTTTGAATTCGAATTTATTTATGACCTTTAGGTCTCAGGTTCAGGCATATGGATGGCATCATTGTTGCACAAGTCACACAATGAAGTCATATCTGCAGTACAGTTATTGTTGGGAATAATACTGTTTGTTTACCATGCTCATGTTAAATATAATAAAATCCACTGCTTTCTCACTAACTCTATGACTTACGGAACTCGCAAGTTCATGGCCGCAGTAACAAATGTTCACTATTGGATTCTATCCTGGGTACTGATAAAAAATAAGTAGATTTATCTTACATCTACTGTTGGATTTATCATATTAGAGCTGTATCTCTATTTATCTCTATTACGGTATCTAAAGAGCTTCTCTTCTCTCGTCTTCAGATACAATTCAAATTTTTGTACGTGTCTGCGATTGGATTCGAACCTGGAACATTTTGACTTGCATTCCGTCGCTTACGGGGATATCGGTTTGAGGAAAAAAGTTGATTATGTGCACTTCATCAATCCAGTGACATAGTATTTTCAGCACAAGATAACTTTAAGCACAGAGCACATTAAAGTTTTACTTTTTCATTACACAGCCTTTTTTTGTATTCGAAAAATGTCATCGTGGCATAGTTCCAACACGGGAAATCCAACTGCAATAAAACTCCGATTTATGTACCAGCATTATTGGAGTTTTTTCCTAGATTCAGAAGTCTAATCAAAATATCATAACTGTATTGTTATCACCTGCAACTTAATTTTCCTCAGTGCAGCAGTTACAAATTAAATTACTTATATATAATTATAGTAAGCATATTATACATCTTTATAGATACATATGAAAAAGTTTGCTTCTCCATTTCAGTTGTATATATACACTAGAAAGTGTTATTAATTTTTTACTAGTGAGATAGTCTTACTCTCTGACTACAGGCACTAGGCCCTTTTAAGGAACGTTCTATCTTCTGCAATGTTCCAGAGAGTGGCCCTTTTCTCGTTCAGTACAATTTTGTTTTCGTTGATTTCTTCTACGAATTGTTTCCGATTCTTTTCATCTTTCTTTTCTGTTGAACTGTGTCTTGAATTCCATTCTCAATATACAATATTTATGTGAACAAAGTCCCAACCACTTTCGGGAATAACACTTTTAGAATTTTAATTATGTTCTTTTATTTGACAAAACCCAGCAAACCATTTACGTTTACCCATTCTTACTACATTCATCTCAGGTACCTTTGGCGTTTCGAAGTATTAACGAAATCACATTTTTTGCTTGGTTACTTTCTGCAAGTTATTATTTGTGAATCTTGATTTCACGTATCATGCCGCTGCTGTAATCTATTCTAATCCTTCCGTCTTTCTTTGTTTTGATTAGCTGATTGCTGTGTTAACCATCTTTTTTGTTTTTCATATAGTTCTCGGTTGATACTATTCACATTATCTTGATTTGCCATATAGCAATCCTTGTGTTACTGAAAGGACCTATCAAGAACTTAATATATCTGAATTATTTTTCCGCTGACTATTATAGAATATATGAGTATATGCTAAATAATTGGTGTATGTTTCGTTTAGTAAGATACCCTGTTGTAGTAAGAAATTCTATCTTTTTTTTAGTAAGAAATCCTGTTGTTTGGGAAACTATAAAATATTCTGTTACAAACACAGGTCTCTTTCTGTAGAAAGTATAGCTTTTACTGTGCATTTTGTTTGACCTACAACACAACTTGTATCCCAACAAAATACATGATGACTTCTACAAGAAAGTTACCAGTGTCTATATAAAATGTTGTATAGTATCCCAAACACACGTTTTTTGTTTAAAATAAAATCCGTGAGAAGCACAGAACCACATAAGAAATTACTACATATTTATAGCTGTTTGTAGCAGAGGAAAAACACACCGGATCACGGATCTGTTCAGTTTCCGTGTCAATTGATTCGGTTCAAGAGGTAAATGTTGAATCACGTTGTTGTTCGCCCGCATACCTTCAAGTATTCACTTCATAATACACTCAGGGAAATGCAAATTCTGTTGAAGAAGAAGAAAAAGGAACCTTAAACTTATATGCATGGAGTACGAGCAAGAATTACCACACATTGCACCCACTTTGCATAAACAGCGATCAGACAATGCTTTTTTTTCCTAATGGTTGTTTAAGTACAAAGAGTGGTTGTGTAGTACAGGATGATACATTCTCCCTGTTTTATCCATGATTTTGATTCTAGTGTAGTCGGCAAGGAAAAAGAATGGGGTGGTTTAGAAGGAGGAAAAAACAAAAGAATGATTTTGCGCCTGACTTCTTTTTGTCTTGTCTTTTCGAGAATTCAACAACCGTCGTTTTTTTTTTCCTTCCACACATAAGACACAGGGCTAATCGACCTCACCCATTCTCGCCCAACAATTTTCCATTTACCGAAATTGCATGGCTGGGCGCGCGTGCAAGGTGTTGCCAGTCTTATGGAATGCTCTACATTGTAATTCTCAAGGTGATATACAGTTGAAACAGAAACAAGATCAGAGACAGTCTTTTGTTTTCCAGAGTTAAAAAGAGGGTGAAGAGCGGGCCATTAGGATTATTTTACTTGTAAAGAGTGGGCTCCTCGGAAGTAACAAGTGTTCAACCATCAATTTCCGTTCTAGTCCTTTTTTCTTTCTCTCCTGTGTATGAATTTTGAAGTAAAGGTCATGGAGGAAACACATTGTTAAAGAGCTTTGCAACCGAAATTTGATGCCAAAGTCATCTACATTATTATTAAGGCTTTAGTGATGGTGGCAGATATTTTAGAGTTAGTTTAGATTTATCCATTTGTCCTGCTCCCCTGCTTTGCTTTTCGTCTAATCGTTCCGTTTTCTTAAAAGGAAGCAGTACTTGGCTATGGCGTCTTACAAAATAAGCGGGGCCCACTTTAACATATATTTTCTTATATTTCTTGGAATGTCATGGTTTCATCACGTTCTTTCGAAAAAATGACTCAATAGCCCCTTGAAAATAATACATGGCATCGTAAATGTAAATAAGTGAAAGCTTCATGAAGCATTTTTTTGCCTTAAAAAGAAAGGTTATTTCAATAATCCATGTAACAATTTTCTTATGGATATTTCATTCTAATAATCCTTATTTTTAAAAAGAAAATAGCTCGCAAAGTCTTCACTTAAGTACTTTCAAAACTGCACCAAATATATATTGAAGGGGCTACTGCGTTATTTTCTTAGAGGAACGGGAAGAAATCACGATATTCTTAGGAATGTGTGAAAATCAATATTAAATTGAAGACCTATATTGCAGGTCGCCTGGGCCAAGTACCGCGGGTTACATGCGTAGGACCAACACGGAACCAAGACGGCGTGGAACCAACACGACATTAGACCAACAATAATAATCGGCGTACGACCAACACGGCAAAACACAAATCTTGATAATAATGGAATAATTATGTAATAATAATTTTGGTAAAAGCTCTAGCGTGGATTGGCACCGCGTAAGGTCAACATGGCGTTCGACCAACAATAAAATTAACAACGCCCTCGATATATAAAACCTAAAAATATAATAAAAAATATAATCTTAAATTATTTTTTTGGGTACCTGCGTAGAACCAACACTGCGTTGGACCAACACCGGCATGAAACCAACATTTCGTAGAACCGGCGTTGGACCAACACAGGTTTTTGCCCTGGGGTGTTGGTCGTACACCGGTTCTTGCTGCTTGAGAGGCTGTTGGTCGTACGAAGTGTTGGTCCAACGCCGCATCCCCAGTACCACTGTCTCTTAAATCATGGAGACAGAACAACAGAAGAATTACTTCGGACTCTAAATTGTGTCTAGAAAGAACTGAATAACGTTTAACAGTTACATATCATTGGCGGATGAGTTTGTGGTTGTCAGATTGCCTGCACATAGCGAGAGAAAGAGATGGATATCAACTCCCCTACTCTGCTTCACAACAAATGCAAGGTTTAATCATGCTGCTGCAGGTACTCACAATCTTATGTCCATGGCAATACAGTCTTACGAATTGTACGTATGTCTAGCTCTTTGATTTTTTACTTTCAACCAGTGCTGAAGTTGGGCCGGAACGCACCGAAGGGAGTTCCAGCATAATTCAAATCCAGTCTCGAGAGTATCGACATAAATTCACGAAGAGGCAGAAGCAACCTCGAATGTGTTTTCGAAATATATTTTGACAATAAGTTTAATCTGTTAGTAGCATCATGATCTTGCCCCAGTACACATGTACATTGGCTGCTGATGCGACCCATATCGCTCCACATCGCTAATAGGAGAGCGGCCGCGCTTGAACCCACGTCGGACGATGTGGGACCGACATGGTTATCGGTATCACTAATTTTTCTATTTTCTAAAACTATAGTAAGTATTGTGTAAAAAATAAATCGATTTTTCTACAAAACTTTTTGTTCATTATGA
This sequence comes from Lepisma saccharinum, assembly GCA_022664845.1. NCBI lineage: Eukaryota > Metazoa > Arthropoda > Insecta > Zygentoma > Lepismatidae > Lepisma > Lepisma saccharinum. The sequence goes on from JAGDQP010004339.1 coordinate 22,606, forward strand.
ATAAATTAAATTAAAAATAGAGTATTCTACATGCAACACAATAGATACCCGCATCAATAATCTATGTTTATATTGATCAACGTCGATCCATTTGGGTAACCGATGTTTATTCTTCTGGTGGTAAAATCTGAAACTTCATGTTGTCAACAGGCGGCAAGCTTTGTTTGGTGACAAAGAAGTTGTTGAGAGTTGAAACATGTTAAAGAGCAGAAATAACATGTCCTTTCTTGTGAAGGACATAGATAAATAAAGCGCTAAAGTTAGCTATAATTCTTAAGTATTTCATTTGCTATTGCTTATGCGTGTTTAAGGCATTGTTATGACGCTCTTGCTTATTCCTTTTGCTATTGTAAAATTAAGTAAAAATGCCTTTTTATAAATTTATAGGTTTATAATTGCACCGTTTCATCTAAAATATTTTTCCATCTTCAGCACTGCTTTCAACTATACAGTGATGCGTAAACAGCGTACTGCGTGAATCACAATTCATTACATATTCTCTGTTACATTCACTATTGACTGATGTTTCAAACACTAGTTCTTCCTCATCGTGACAATTGTCTTCTCTTCCAGAGCCTCTAAAACTTCCAATGTTCTGCTCGTCTGCTCCTCTTATCAAATGCAAAGGTAATAATCCTTCAGTAGTCCGCAAACTTTGTTCAATCGTGTACGTTTATTAATTCATACGAGAGGAAAAGAGAGAGAATGAATCGGAGATAAAAAGGAAGACCGAATTGCATGCATTTTTGTATCTGGTTCACTGGGAGTGAATCATCTTCCCATATGATTTTTGCCATAACCTACGTTTCTGCACCAAACGATCTAATAGATGATATTTGCTGCCGGTAGGGAGAAAACAAGGGAAATTTCCTCATTTATGATTTGCAATGTACCTTCCTCGACCTTATCGAAAACGAATGTGATGCCAAAGCCTGCTAGTCGTTTATTTGTTTGCCATTTCTCGCGCTCCTTGCTGGCAAACGTTCTGATGGGCTTCTAATCTGGAACTTTATTTTCTCACAACGGTCACTAGTCACTAACTCAAAGGGATCACAAGAATTCAATGATTGAATTTGAAAGGTTAATATGGATAGGTAGAAAATAATAATAATAATAATATCTATGAACATCATAGTTAAGAAACAAAGGTTGTTGAATATCTAACAACCACCTTGAATTAGGCACGATGAACACGAAAGCTATTTGTGCAAGGTTGATTCATCTGCGTGAATTATTTCATTTTTAAAGCCGATAGATATATTATTTCTTTGTTTTATTATTTACATTCTTGCTATGTGTGTGTGTGTTTTATTTAATTATAAAATACAGCCATTGTCTCATCTCCTTTAATAATATCCTCTGTTATACGCAAACTAAAGAGATGTGTCGCGCGTGTTTGCGCAAGAAAATAGGAGTAATTTAAATTGTTCAATCGAATGAATTTTTCTTAATAAAAGTGTATATTGCTCCTTTTTCAATATATCGCTTAGTGATAGTACATGGGACCACCATAGCAATGTGTTTGAATAAACACATCAATTTACTCTGTGCAAGCAGCCAAAAGTTATATCCAGGCAAATATTAATTTGTTTGTTTCAGCATCCAATTTATCTTCCTGATTACCGTCAAAGATTTGGACTCCTCCATTTTCTCTCTGAACTATACTTAGAATGTAGTACACAATCTCTGCGGAGTCAATGTTCCTCTTCATTTGCTTTTCTCTTCTTTATTGCACCACCAACATTAAATAACCTCTTGCTTACTGTCTTCATCAGATCATCATTACAGATCGTTTGTGTCCAACTGATTTTTCATTCTTCACCACATCAACATTTTGAAGGCGTCCAATTTTTCTTCACTTTTTAGTAGAGTTCACATTTTGACTTCCTATAAGAAAAGACTCCACACAAAATCTTCCTTTCAACTCTTTGTTCACGGAAAAGGTTCTTGCTTATTGAATACCTCTTTCGTTATCACTGTCTTTACCTTTATCTCTTTTTCACATGTCATATCCTCATTTATAATACTTCCCAGCTGCTTGAATCTGGATAGTTGTTCTACTTTTTTTCTTCCAATCTTCATATTTGCTATTGTTCCATTTGTTCCACTTACCATTATTTCACTTTTTCTTTACGTTCATTTTCATTCCATACTCTTCAGAGCTTATCTTCAACTAGTTTAATATCTTGTTAAGTGATGTTTCATTCTCTACAAGAGGAACAATATCATTTGCAAATCTAATGCATTTGATCTTCCTTCAGCTGATCGTAACTTCCTTTCTAATTTCGAAGAATCACTTCACAACCTTTTCTAAATATACTTTCATCTTTCATTCATTGACCGACCTATTGTTACTCACTCTGATAAGTCTACTGTTGCACACAAGATATTTAAAAAGTGGTTAACATATTGTAAGGGATATCTATCGACCCCAGGACTATGTCTCGGGATCACAGAGGGTCTCATAAAAGATCAGCAGAACCAGAATTGAGCAAACAAACATTACAAAATTGTAACAAACAAACAATGCTTATAAGACACTGCTTACTCATGAACAAGTTGATAAAAACAAACATACGTAACTTGTTATGTACAAGAAATAATGAAGTGTCAGTCAATATTTATGTTAATAGCGCAGAAACTTTTCCGGGCTGTATGAATGGAAAACAGGAACCTCAGACTGTGCAGGCCAGCAACTCCCCAGGAGAAATGCTGACCCACACAGTTGTTTAGGCTCCTCAGCTCCCTAGAAGGGGAAAGTTAGATTCAATATATAGAAGAGGACATTTACCAACAAAACAGAAGAAGATTGATATAGTTATAGTACCTACACTCTTCCAGGGCAGTCATAGGAGTTGACTGTCAAGACATACGCATACACGAGTCCTTTCGGACAGTCCGGTGAGTAACATGGCGCTAGTTTTTATTTTGTATAACATCTTTCTAAAATGAAAGCAAACTATCTGAAACCTACTTTTGTTATCAATGACTACATCCTATCCCAGTACCTAAATACGCCTGAGCCCGTCAGAGGGGGAAGGCAAACGATATATTGAAGAGTGAATTCCTCTTACCGAGGAAGAGAAAAGGTCAATTGAAGAAATTTCAAAACAGGAATAGTTGCGAACCTTAGAGGCATCTAAATATGGCAGTACGTTACAAACGACGTAATATATCTTGTCAAGTAATGGCGTAAGTAGCTGTATGTGAACTTCCTAATGAGAGTGCTACCTTTCTCATAACGATAAACAAATGGGTATTTCATACAAATGGAAAATCCAGGAATTTTACGTGATGAACGGGTATGCTAAATACGGTTGTAAACCACTACACATCTACCGAGGGGTTAAATTAACAACTTATTAGCAGATGTAAAAATAAGCAAACTGCATTGAGAATAAAAATAAATTATTAAAAATACTCAGATTTGCTCTTCAAATAGTATAATGATGGATTGTATTGTATGTTACACTTCTGCTAAATTAAGCGTTTGTATAATTAAATACTACCAGCAGAATACAGGTTGAACTAAAATAAGTTTAGAAAGATAGCTACGAAAACACACATTGCAAATACAGGAATAGATCTCTATAGGATAAAGGGGGCAGATGGCGAACCTTTAAGTCAACGAAAAGAAGCTGTCTTTTAATGTTTTTATTTACTTAAAAAATATATTACACTATATTTCAATCCTTTAGAACAACGTAAACATACAATGGTTAGGTTCTGGACCATCATGTAGTAACAATACGCATCAAAAAGACATCCCAAGTAGCACACACAGAACTACCTTGAAAATACGTGAATTAAACGTTAGTACTGAAGCATAATTTTAACGTTGTAAATGTACCGAAATGTCCGTCAGTTCAACGGTTCATTCGACGTTGAATAATGGTTGAGAAGAAACAAGTTGAAATTAAGATGTAGGCGACGAAGAAACGAGTTCAGTTGGTCAAAACACAGAATGGTTGCTGTCTACTGGTATACACATTGAATTGCATTTTGTCCGTTGCTTTCATCATGATATCAACTTTACAACATTAAATAATCCAAATGTCTGCTGCAGGATTTGAAGCTGGAACGTTCCATACTCGTCGTTGGTAGCTCGACACATTACCCCTGGACCACGGAGTACCTTGAGATTCACAATTCTTTTACGGTATCTATAAAAAAAGGTAGACTTCAAAGCGCCACAAATCCAAACGCGTCGTTTCACCATCATGTAAGAATAAGAATAAAGAATACTTTCTCTCTTTCTTTGTTATGTGCATTTTTCCTTATTTAACACTTTGACTAACGCAGCACTATTTACTTCTCAAGAAGTGTAATATGTCATCTCAGGAAAACGCATACAAAGCGAAATCTATGTCATAGTTGAAAACACTTCACGTTAACGCCCTATTAACGAAACGAAATTAAATGTTCGCTGAAATATGGTTTAAAATTCAATCTGTTTTCAACATGCAAATGAGAACACGAGAAACGTAGTTAATTGTATTATGTTCGCTATACAATCAACTTAGAAAGATAACCTATAGGCCATACATAGTTCAATATAATAGATAAAGGCAAGTCATATTAACGTCCTATCAACGAAATCAAATTTTCGTTGGAATATAGATTGCAATTCAACGTGTCTTCCACATGCAAAAGAGAACACAAAATAATAGTTAATGGCATTCAATTAACTGTTAATTACAAATTTTATTCCATTAAATTATAAATAATTGGACGAAATGAAATCTCAGTTGAAAATAACAGTTGAATCCACGTTAAATTAACATCTTTTCAACAATACCAATTCTTTGTTGGTATATGATTTAAAATTAATATATTTTTCAACCTGTAACGTTTAATCAACGAACTAAACAAAAAATCAACGTTTAAATTTATAACGGAATATTCTTTTGTTCCTATTCATGAGATGCGCCATCTATCCCCCAGCGCAATCTGTCCACTTTCACCTTATAATGAATTAATAATAATTCATACGAGTTGATTGACTAAAATCCACATTGTCATGAGATAAATTTAAGATTGATGAAACGGTGTGTTAAAGTTAGTTATTAGCAGAAGCACACAGGTTTCCATTTTTTAAAAACACAGATTTTGAGAAACTGTCGTAGGAAAAAACAAATCGCAAAATGATTTTCCTTTAAACTAAAATGATTTTTAAAAGACAATTACGTAAATAGTATATTCCGAACCTTTTATTTAAAAAATACACGTTTGACGGTTAAGTTTAACAATTTGTTTCAAAGAACACGAGATACAGAATGTGCCATAATAGAGAGAGAGATAGAGAGAGAGAGAGAGAGTTTTAAAAAAGGTCAGTAGAAGAGACGAAAATGTGGAGAGACAAAGAGAAGAAACGGGAAAGAGAGGAAAACACAGAGAGAGAATGAAGAGACGAAAAAGTGGAGAGACAGAGAGAAGAAATGAAAATGAGAACAAAGGAGAGGAGTTAAGAGGCGAGAAAGGAAGAGATATGGAAGTGGTGAGACACAGAGAGAAAACGCGAAAGTGAAGAGACAAAGAGAGCAAAGGCGGAGAACGTTAAGAGAGAGGAGGGAAAGTGAAGAGACAGAGAAAAGAGACGAAAGAGTGAAGGGTCAGAGAGAAAGTCGGAAATACAAAGTTAAGAGCGAGAAAGAGAATAGTTTAATTTCTCTACTGTACAGAAGTATCCTTCGAGTAGATACCTATTAGACAAACGTGAATAAGATAATTCTATTTATTTATAAGAATTTTAGCTCTAAAATTTTCCAGTGCACTGTTATTTATATACAAGTACCAAACCATAATGATATTGACACTTGGAGGAGTTATTTTCTAGATATTTAGCGGTACTAGGCCTACTTTTACTCCAAAGGAGATGTTCAATATATTTCAAGTTTTATCTACGCTTCTGCATATCTCTAGTTATGCACTCCTACAATTGAGAGAAAGCAGTAAGCATTTCTAACCTGTATATGATAGTACTAACCTCCGTAACCATTATCCTTAAGTTCCACTTCAACATCCTCCTCAGACTCGCATGGCAAAGAAACATGAGCCGTAATCTTCATATCATTAGTATTGAGTTGGCTATGATTCTTTGATGTCAGTTCAGCGTAGATGAAGACAGAGTCAACCTTAGGGTCTGTACCCGTGAAACCAGAAGACGTCCATGTAAGAATGTTAATATCATTCGTTGCATTTTCCACCCACGATACTAATCTCGAGCAAGGTAGATCATCAGCGTTGTCTGATGCTCTCACTATATCATATTTCCACACACCTGCCTATGAAGGAAATCGGTAATTAACACAGACAATTAACAAAAATGTAGGTGCAAGATAAAAAAAATTCAGAGATTGATAAATATTATGCGTACATATATAACGCGTGTTTTCTGCAATGCTAGTTGGAAGTAGCACCATTAATTAATGGAACAACACTATTCGCTTTCTAGCTAACCCTTCAAATTGGCATTTCTCCGCACCTCAGCCACTAAGTTTGAATATACAATTCCATCGCCTGTATACTTTCATCTCTAAAGCGTTTTGCAATGCGCACTCCTTTGGTTGTACGTAATGAAACGTATTGTGGGGGTGAGGGCTCCACAGTCTAGTGGTTAGAGCGTTGGACTCATATTCGCGGATGGATAATGATTCCGCGGCAGAGTGGACAAGACAGCGAACAAAAATCTCTAGATTACAGGTTCGAAACCGCCCGCAGATAATAAGGTATATTTTAATAATAAAGATATATAGATCTTTATGAGATCACTATTGAGGTGGTCGAAGCTAATCTTACCTACTTCAAAATAGGTTATCCTAAATTCCAGATTCGGTTGCGTTAGTAATATTATTTGTAGTCGCTAATCTGGAGATCATCCTTATTTCTACATATTGATAAGCATTAAATTGTGCATTGAAACAAACGACCAAATATCTCCTTTATTAATGTATCCATAAGGTGATATATGAACATCAAACCTGTGACATTCTTTACCTGAGTAATGATCTTTAAATTTATACACCATTTAAGCATACATTCCAACATGAAACTTCACATTCACCTATCAAAATAGTATCGCTTTTATAGAAATAATATTCCATCGTTCTAAACGGTAGGCCTAAATCTGGAAACATAAGCGTTGCATTTGATTTCATAGATCAGGAAACACGATCACCATTCAGGTAACACATTCTAGAAATGACACAAGCTAATGGTTCGTATTTACTTCCTTTCCAAACAAGGACAAGTTCATTAAAAGTTATGTTTTGTCCAAAGTTGTCGATTAAGATATTCCTTATCTCTTAGTGAGAAAATTTTCGACTATTAATTAAGACAAGAAAATAAGACGCGTAATAGAATAAATACATGTTATAAACAAGATTACGGCTTTTTTTTTTTTCAAAACTATTGCAAAAATAAAGGTAATTCCGTGTGTTAAAACAGTAAATATCTCTCAGGGATCAGTATCGTTAACAATCGGCATCAATATCGGAAAATGTGTATGCTATTCGATATGGACCAATGTTGCATAATAATGGCTAAGTCTATAAATGTATCTAAAGGTAACACTTAACATAGTAAATAAAGATAATTCTTAAAATGCAGGTAAAAGGTTAATCTCAAGTTGAACTATAGTCGATCCCACATTAAGTTTGGTTCGTGTAGAAATCATTTCGCATGTAATATACAATATCCATAGACGGATGGAGTATAGTAGAATTGCGTAAACATTATTCAAACTTTAATCATAAGTCAAAAATAAAAGATGATAGATGTGAAGAAAAGAGAGAAGGTTTCTTCACAATAAAAACGACAAACATACCGAGAATGTACATTACCTACACTGAAATACTCGAGAACCATTCGTTAAAAAAAGCTAGAAGTAGTGGGCCTATATCCAATGGGTTCACATGAATCAATGGTTGCTAAGTAAATAAACTATAAACATGTAAATGGGCTGATTTTGTAGTTGCACGTATAGGAAAAATACAGTATAGTAACCAAGCCAATCAAACATCGATTTAGAAATATTCAGCCAATTATATTAGCCCAAACATGCCATTAAGGAAAATCTGTGTTAAACAAATCTTTTTGCTAAAAGCTACGTTTGTTTATAGATACGAGAAACAAAACAAATGCCTAATTTAGAAAAGCAAGAAAGCCAGAGTAGCTAAATCATTTGAAAATAAAGATTTTATAATTACACATGATAATCGTACTTCGTTTACTTAACAATAATATCTTTCGAAATCGCAAATTATTCGTTACTGGCACTGGCCGATACATGTGGTACTGGGGATCTGTAACCTTGAAACTTCAGTATACCGAAGAAAATTTATTTTCAAAGAAAGTACATCGCTGTAGACATGTGACTCGTTGATTACGTATAACAGATCTAATTTCCAACCAATCACTTACCTCAGGAATATACAGGGTGTTGCAAAATAACACCGACAACCTATTTCACGATATTTCTGACATAAAAATAAGAAAATGTATGGACCCTCGAGAGTGAAAAATGTCTCGTTTCGGTGCTATAGGCTCCCGAGAGTGTGAGAGAATGAAATCGAAAACTTGGTATTTTCAATACCATTAACAGCAGAACTGAGGAGGCATGGTACCACAAAGACCTACTCTATTCAAAAAATATATACTCCAAAATTGTGCAATAGATGCGCAAGTGATTCCCCACAGGAATTAGGGCATTCTCTGCGGAGAATGTGGGTCGAAATAATCACGAATAAAACTACTTTTCGTATGAGTACAAATGGTAAATGTAATCGCTAACATCTAACCGGGCAATTACAATCTTACGTACTGATAAAAAGTACCACACACTTTAGTTGAAATGTATGTACTTTACTCCTGTTTGTTACGCAACCACACAACTGTTACAATAAATCGTTCCGGAAAGGAAGCTTGTTTGAGATACCGACTTCACGCAAGCGAATTATTGCTATTTGATGGAAGATAGTCCCATTCATATTTATTTGGATCCACCTTTAATTCAGAGAATTTCTGGGAATCCCCTACTGCCTTTGGTGGGTCTCTTGCTTATTTACTGCACAATTTTGGAATATGCGTTTTTAGATAGAGCAGGTTTGAAGTTTCCGATATTACCACCCCTCCGCAGTTCTAGTGTTAATGGTATTGGAAATATGAAACTATAAATTTTATTTTCCGACACTTTTGGCAGCCTATAGCACCGAAAAGAACCATTTGTACACTTTCGATGGTCTATTATACTTTTATCTTATTTTCATGTCAGGAATCTCCTGAGGTGTTTTTGTCGATGTTATTATAAACGCTAATGGTGGTGTAAACATCAAATCACTCATTTAAATAACTATCTTCGACATTCTGATAAGAAGTAATTAAGCAAAAAATGATGACAGCTCAGCTCAGAGTCAAGACAATATGTAATTAATTTATCAACCTAGAATGCCTCTGTTATGTATGTTACTTACCTGTAAACAGTCATCCTGCCAACGCACAAAAAATAATCCAGTGTCTAGATTCTGTGTTCCTTTACAAATTTTACCATTATCATTAGTTAAAGTTAATGTTTTCACATCTGATCCAGGAACTACAAACAAATCATATTGTTGTGCTTCACCTAAATGAATGTAACCACTTGCATTTAACTGACAGATTTCCTGGTCCAGTGTCTAGAAGGAGAAATGATTATTTTTAACTTGTTTGCTTTACCTTTTTAAAATACCAGTGATATGCATATTACAGCTTGTTTTCTCATCGTCTGTTTTGCAGAACAATATTTCCAACGTATGTAGTATGTTAATTGCACCCAAATCTAAGTGATTCTTTAGTTATTGACTGTTAAAAGCAATAGTAATTTCCTATTGTACAGTTAATAAATCATAGTCATTTTCTTTCGCCTCAATATCTGGAAAATGAAAACCTTTGTTTACTGTTAATGTTACGTTCATTATAATTTGTGCGTAAGCCAGAAAAATCTTTGACACATTAAATAAAAGTTCATTTTAGATACTTTTGCGGAAACAGTTTAGTTATGCATTGGTTATATGATTTGTAACAGGTTTAGGCAATAGATGAATAGGTATATATATGGATGGAATTATATGTATGAGCTTGTTCGTATATCCACATAAAAACGGCCAAATTAATCTGACTTGGTGCCATTTGTTCACAAGGGCAGAAGTGTTTTTTAACTTAGTTTTCTATCCAATTGTAGAGTAATCTAAATGAATATTCGCTTCTAGAACTTACACATCGATTTACTTCAGTTTCCTTCAATCAACAGAGCACAATATCCTTTAGTCCTTACCTTTTGCAACATTTTCTCATTCTTCGATTGATATTGCAGACGATCAGAAAGAAATTAAAATTTCTTAGTTCGAGCTGAAACTTCTTAGCATTTTAATCTCACTAGGCCTCAAGTTGGAGAAATAACATCACTCGACAACATTACTACAGTAATCGCCAACTAGAGTAAATTAAGCATTATGGAAAAGTGTATATCTAAACCCCTAAGGTGGAGTTCATCCTACTTACCTCAAATAACTAATAGGCTATTTTGGCAGCGGTCATAACCATTACAAATCGTTTTGAGAACTGAAATGTTTTGTGACTGTCGCATCGAAAATACACTTTTTTCGAAATCCGTTAACAGTTAGATCAGACGTTGTCTTCAGTTGCTGCCGGGCGCCTTAATTTGGGAAAATATAAGGAAAATGGACAATTTTTTATCATTAAAAAACATTTATGTCCATGCTTGTGATAAATCACTACTAAATATGTCAAATATGAACCGGAGAAAAGATCTAAATGATCGCTTAAGCGGTTTACCCATGGCGGAATTTTGAAAATTGTGAAATAATGGCTGACAATAGGCAAAATGCCTCACTCATCATTCTCGGTGGCACGAGGTATTTCGCAAGACCAGCACATTTATTTAGTGTTAAGGTTGTTAGATATACTCTTTTTCCGTGATGAACTGCAATTTGAAATTTCCGTATCTCTTCGTATTTGCGTAATAATATTTGAGCAAATGTCAAAATTATCACAGTTTCCTGTATATCACGCAGCAGTTATCATGTGTCTAAGTTGATATTTTTGCAACTCTTTGTTTATTTACGAAGTATTACATACTGTATATATTTCAGAAACAACCCAGAGATCACTACGAAATGGCTTAAGATCGAGATTCGCCTACCTGCCCGCCCTAGTTTTTATGCACATAGGTTTGGCGTCCAAATATTAGTTATACTAACTTTGTTGTAATGTGTATATTTTCCACATTATTCGTTTCAATTTTTGTAGCTTGCTTTTTGTTATATGTTGACATATTACGCATAAGTTTTTAACTTGGCCAGTACAAAACGGCACCTCGCTTCTCTCCACACAGCATAAACGCCGTTTCATTCATTAACTTCACAATTCTTTCTACAACCTTTGTATGACAGGGAAATCTGAAATTTTTTTCATTTGCTAGAGAACCTCTTTTCATGAACTCCTACAAGATTTGCACATTTAAGTGTTTTGTCAGGGGTGGTTCGTTTAGATCGTAAGCGGACCAATCGATTATTCCCGTTTAGGACTTTGTATCCAGTCTGATGTTTTTTCACGAGGAACTCTCGCACCAAATTCTAAGTGAAATATGCATCCTTGCTTTTAGTATTCTCTATCCTATCTTCCTCATGCATGGGTTCGTGTTAGAAATCATAGGTAGGAAAAATTCTTTGGACGGTTTTACCAAGAGCTCTCTTGGACAACTGGGTCGATGACAGACTTGTGTTTGTCATCAATATAGATCCACGAAACCACATCAGCATCCAGAGATCCTTGTCGGTACTTGATGGTTGGTTTTATGTCGAAACTGACACAGGAGTGTAAACTTACAGAAAGGGTTCGGAAAGATTCTTGGTCGCTACTTACAGTCTTAAAACTCTCTTGGCTGGTGTGAACTATCTTGTTTGGTTTAGTTTTCCTGGCTTCTCTTTGCCAAAGCTTCCGAATATTTTCACCTCGTGCACAATTGCCAACATTTAACACGAAGACAAGCTACAGAAATTGAAAAGAATGCGCAAGGAAAACAGTGCACATTGCAACAAAATCAGTATAACGAAAATTTGGGCGCAGAACTCTCCGCAAGAAAACTAATGAAGGTGGATGGACGAATCTCGCTTTGCAGCAGCCTCCTCGTGTTATTTGTGAAATACTAAATGAGGAAAGAGCTGGAAAAATATCAACTTAGACACAGAGCAACTGCAGCGTGACATACTACAAACTGTGATGATTTTGGCAATTGTTACGCAAATACGAAGACGTCTTTGTCTTTCAAACATTTTCAACGCCTTCAGGCAACTTTTGCTCAGGCCGATTTCGTTTAAATCTTTTTTCCTCTACATATTTGACATACATGTATTTACTAGTGATTTATCACCAATGCAAAAGTATGGCCATAAAAAATATTTGTAAAAGTTTTTAAAAAAGACGGTCTATTTTCCCTACATTTTTCAAAATTAAGGCGTCCTTCAGCAACTGAACACACTCTGATCAATCTAAAATTTTGTGTACATAATATGGATATAATTTGGCCAAAAATGAGCACTAGCCGTTAACCAATTTCGAAAAAAGTGTATTTTCAATGCACCCTACTGTGAAACTCTCTTCTACCAATTCCAAAAAGAACGTTACGACTCATTCCTTTCTGAAGGTAATGAAAGAAAACGCATCTATGGTATGCTTAGAAAATCCATACAAATTGAAACAACATTCTGTAGCCTATCATTGAACCACAATAGTATCCAGAACAAAAATTGATGTGTGTTGGTGATACGCGAGTTCAATTAGCCTGGGTTCAAATCTATTGTAGACAAGCAATTCACTTTGGAAATAAAGAGCATTAAGTTCAGAAATTATTGTCTGAACATACCAGAAGCATGAAACTCTTATAGGAAATTAACGCCACCTGGGTTTATTTTCCCCATCGGTGAAATTATAGAGGCACTAGGTTGCAAATATTAAAAAAAAAGAAAGACAACTTCAGGTAGAGCCACGGAGAAAGGAGAGTATAGTTTTTTCGTGATAACTTTGCACCAAAATTAGTGCAAGGCTAATAGTATATCTTGGACACGAGCATGCTTTCCGGGTGTTTCATATCGAATTACGGCCTCTTGTACGCTAATGTGCTAAAATAACTGAATTCTAAACCACTGTGGTTCATAGAACTCAAGAAATAATTAGCCTTGTACTAAATTATGATGCAAAGTTAGCGCGAATGAACTATAGTCATCTGCTAACATGTGTAAGTATTGCTGCAGATAACAGTAAATAATCCGCAAAATCTTCCCAGATTATGTTGAATCTGTTTGTCGCTGTGCATAGAATATGATAATGACTAAACTAAAACGCTGATCTAACATTGTAAAGTACGTACCACTGTGTATTGTATGTATGCGTCGTGTCGTTACGTGAAAAGTGTGAATGTTTTAAAAATAAATTTAGAACTCAATATTGTTAAAACAATATTTGATATTGTAAGGAAGGATGTGTATGAGAGTGAATGCATGTCATCATCAGAAGTACGTAATAGGACTTTATTCACAATATGTCATTGGATGATTTACATACGCTAAGAAAAACTCTTATGGAAAAGAAAACAGTAAAAGTAGTACCAAGAATAAAACAATTGGATGGTCTCTTGCAATGTTGAATTATCTGTTGCAGCTTCTGCCAAGATAAATGATATTTGAATCATCTTTAAACTATTGTTGAATATTAAGATGATCACTACGGGAGAGATATGGTGAAGTTAAATCAAGCAAAATGTATTACATGCGTCTGGCCAACGAACTTGCCTAAAACCAACCAGAATTACATACATCAGGATTCGAGCCTGCGGGTGATGATTTTAAGTTTGCATCAAGTTGAATCATTGAATCGCTAGGATTCGAACCCTCAAAGGATGACTAAGGAACGTGAGGAATGATGAAGCGTACAGTATTTGGAGGTATTCGAACTCTTCAGAGTGGAGAAAAGCAAGGGACGGGAACTTACATTTGAAGATCTATGAATCATTGCTTTAAATGAGATTTCAACTTGAGAACTTTGTATATGGGAAGAAATAACGAGCTATAATGTATTGGAACTTTCTTTTGTAATGAAACATCGCAGCGGCTAGAAAGAAGGGGGGAGAGATTATATAAATTGACCTGTTCATTATTTTTTAATAATTGGGAATAAACTTAATATGGCGTTTAATGTTCCTTACAAGTTCATGAACTTGATCAGTTATATAACGCATGCAGTTACCAATATTTCCTTTAAACAAAGTGATAGAGCTGACATAATTTATAAAGATACAAGAAATGATAATCTTACCTGAATTAAATTTCTTCTCTCGATGGTATTACACATCTGTCTGAAGAAGTTGAGGAACCCCAGCCACTGCGAACTGCCGTTAGGATGGTCATCTTTGATATTATAGAGTTCACCATATCGCGTCAGTTTTACTAATTGTTCGTTGGTTCTGTCCCCTATGGATAAAATATTGAAAGGAATACCTCGCTCTCTAATTATATTATCCCATTCATTATGCCACCAATAAATGCCTTGTGAAGGAGCTGCAGTGACGAAAGCGACAGGATGTATTTCAGTGCCCATGCTCTACAATAATATTGAAATAAATTGTCTATGTTACATACAAACTTAGAAATTAACGTATATTAAGTATTGCAATAGGATAAAATATGGTGATTTTTGCATTGTTTACAGCTATAAGAAGTGTCTTAATACGTAACACTTAACGTACACAATACTTAAAGATGATTATGAAAAAGGTTAAGAAGTGACAACAAGTTACACTTAATGTATTAAAAGCTAATGAAGTTGGGTGGTAAGTAGAAATAGATTGCTGAATCTGAACTGGCCATACTCTCCACAGTTACTTCCTGGCAGTTACCTAGGTAAATAAACAACACTAGTTTTGATGAAGAAAAAAGTTTGTATTGCCATTTCACCGTAATCTTCACATACTAGAATTATTAAGTAAAATCAGAAAACATGTTTCAATTATTCGTTTTATTTTTAAAATAGCTTTGGTTTCAAAGAATGTTAAGTGTTTACAAAAAAAAAAAGTTAGATTTTTATGAAAAGTACTTTGATAGAGAGAACGTCTCTTCACCTATTATGTCTATGGCATGTCTGTGCACTACGACGGCACGGCACCACAGGAAATATATTACTAAAAATAGTGGATGAAGTTCCTCTGATCCATCGATTATTACAGCAAGACATTACAGTCAGACAATGCACTAGATCACAAACCCATAGTTATGGGGACGACATGATTCGAAAAAAAATATTATATGTGACCGAGGGAGGTAGAACAGCCAGAAGATTACTCGTCTTCTAACAGAGGATCTGTTTTCAATTCCCGGTGTCGGCCATTCTGACTAACAACCGGTCACACTGGGAAAATCCTAGCATGGTACCTTGAATAAGATTAGGACCTATTCCTTCAAAAATCCTTTCTCTTGTTTTTCCTGTTGTAATATCTAACATAAAATGGGCACAATTGAACTCTATCTGGAGATTGTTAATAAATATAATTACTGCAGCGAACTGAGCACCCCGTAGAATTCCTGTAAGGCACTGCGGAACCACGTACGAAGCTCAATGAATAATGAGGCTGCTTAACTGCAGATAACCTCTAAGGGCTTTCGTGCATTTGTGGATTCGACTCCCTTGACTCGAGGTAGCTCAACCCATGAGAATCTTCTAAACAATCGCATGCCAGTGTAGGTTGCTGCTATATACGTAGAGCTCAGAATCATAATGCTGTAAATCAATCCTTGGTTACGGACAATAAGTATTTAAAAGGAAATAAATGCTGACGTTCACAATTAATTTCTTTGTATCCTGGTTTCTAAACGAAGGTCGAATCTTGTGTATTTATCAATAATTTAAGGAAAACTGACATTCTTACTTGGAACTTAAAACTTTTACAATTGGTGACTTACAACATTATGATTCTCAGTATTCTATTTGTTAATATGTTTCCTATGTGCTCTCTACAGCAAAAAATGTCAACTCATGACTCCCGGAACATTTATACAGTTCCGATCAATAGCAGAAGAGGGTTTGCAATGCGATAGTTACTGATTATTCATGTTGAAGCTAACGTTTACTTATTTGAATTTTTATTTAAGGTCTAATGTTTACTTATGTCTGTAGGTTTTCGTTATTCGTCTCCGGAATGAGTTAGTTCTGTATTCCTAACGCAATGCAACTATTTGTATTACAAACTCAAATCTGTTCTGGCTGTAAGGTACAAAATAGGTCAATTCGCGTAGACACAAAACTTACGCTTATACTTAACCCTAAATTAATACTGCACAGTAGAGAAAATCTACAACCATACATTCGAAGTGAATTGCGAGCTATCAGCGTAGTACATCTATTCGTTCGCAAACGTGCACTTTCAAGGAATAGTATTTCCCCATGGAGTTGACCGCTCTGAGCCAAAGATGCTTAAAGCCATAAATGAATTCAATTCCATAGAGTTGAGATATCGCAGTACTTTTAAGGTAAAAGCTAGGTAAAATAAACAAGTCGATTGCTAGAAGGCTAGAAGTGATTATTACTTGTGAAATTTAAGGAACCAAATTCTTAGAAGCAATGGAACAATATTAACACTAATGCAGTATTAGGTAAAGATAAAATGAATTTTATGGGCGGTACCAGCACTATGGCTTACGCCCGAGTATTAGGTAAAGTATGAATATGTTGTGAAAGTATGCTTAATTTTGGGGAGAATTGAAGATTCACGTAATTTCACCTATCCTCACTCAAACCAGAAACTCAGCCCACTTCCACTTCTGCGCATGGGTGGACTTTAATGGCTATTCCGGTGGTCTTGACTCTAGAAACATTAATAAACATAAGTAATAGATATTCCTATTTTTATCAAATTATTAATATTTGTCCCTTACCTCAGTTATCTTTTTGAGAGCTATTGATAGATCACACGTTCTATCTTCAGAGCTATTAGAGATTAGCGATAAGGCGTCTAGCAGGTCCAGTATCGTTACACATTCTATTGGCTCGCTAACAGTGGATCCTTCACAAACTATAATTGTAACATTAAATCCTTGGGAATGCCTATGTACAAAGTTTAATGACTTCTTCAAAATCTCAGAAGTATTCTGCAAAAACAAATGAATAATTCTTAACAATTTTTTCGTGTTTTGTTTTATTAGCACACACGTAGCTAATATAAACATAAACTATGAAATTCGTTAGTTTTCCCAAGTGACATAAATTTGAGTACTTAGGTATAGGGTCAACAATTACATTTAGGGTTTACCACTGTAAACTTTCTAAATGTAATTCTCTTTAAACATTAACATTTCACCACTCAGCCCTCACCTCCCCTATAGATAACAAAAACGAAAGAAACCTTATTTCATTAGAGGTGAATGATTGACAAAAGAAACATAAGGTTAGTGTCTTAATGTACAAATAATAACTATTTTTCTTGTTTCAGACCAATCATCAACAATTCCACTTGGGATATAGCCCTTGAAACTAATCAGAAATAACAATAATGACATCATCAGATAAGATCGTAAAAAATAATTAAGACTTTTCATAAAGTATCTTTCATTACGTAGTTCAATAACACTTAACACACAATGACTTGCTTTTAATCACATTCGTTAAATCACACAGTCTTTATTTAAAAAATTAGGGTGCACATAGAAGCTAATAATCAAATTGAAAAATAGAATGCACTTGAGATAAAACCTCGTACCCAAATTGAAAGATCGTTTATTAAAAAAAATCATAGCTGGTGTTTGATTCCATATCACAAGGAGTTAGGCAAATCAAAAGCTTGCTTTAATTGACCAGTGTCCAAAAAATGCTGTATATTATCACGTTGAACAACTAAATAAGATGATAAAAGCATATAAGCTATCCCTTTGCCATTTAACCATTCATCTACATCGATATGAGTTTTCTTTTTATTCATCTAAGTTTTGTTTAGAGAGATTTAGGGCTTGTTTCATGTGTAGATAAAAATCTCTTTTCCTGGCTTTATTACTCAAACGTGGCATTGTATCTTCTGAAGACTGTCCTTTATCTGAAGAAGTCGTTTGTCCATGTTCACCGGTTTTAATTGACACATCTTGTTGATCTAAAGAATTTTATAACACTTTGGGATCATTAATGATATTATGTTGAGAAGGAAGCATGTCTTCAGTTTGTGTATTTACGGTTGTATAAGTTTTCATTTCCTTATCAGTAGATTTTAGGCATTTATTGAAAAGAGTTGATACTGAATCTTGAGATAAGAAATTCTTGGCAGCCATTATAATTTCAAGTAACTGACTGTATGTTGAAGAAATTAGTGTCATTATTTGTTAATTTTTTTCTGAATACATGCTATTAACAGAAGGAACATCGATATTGTCATGTTTTGGCTTATCAAGGATCCCTGATTTATTACAAACAATCCAAGTAGGATTCAATATTTTCAAAGCATTTCTACCTAGTAGAGTAAAAGGTAGGTCTAACCAAGTAATAACGAAAATGAATGTCAGAATATTACCATTCGATTTTAGATCGAGTTCGACAGAACCTACTGTATCAACAGACTGTTTGTTCCATAAATTAATTTTAGCATTATGTGGTTGTAATTTCTGACAGGCTCCTATTTGTTTTAACTGCTTAAAAGACATAATGATTTTCTAATTACCTGAATTAACAAAACTTTTTATTGGATTCTCCTCATAATGTAATACAATATCTGGTTCTAATTCAGGAATAATTATAGTGGATTCAGACTTGTCGCCAAGTTCACGAAATCCATTTTTAGTGTCAAAATGCATTAATCTTGCTATGATCTGTGTTTCATCTAGTGTAATCTAAAAAGTCTCAGGTTCCATTAATTGCTGAACTTGTTAAGGTTGAGGATATCTGCTAATTGATGAAAGGTGACCTTACGACGACTCGTAAAACAAGTTAATTCCTTTCCAAAACAATTTTTTAAAGTCAGCGTGAGACTTACCACAATGGTAACAAGTGGGTATTTTAGTCCTTGCAAAGTTTTTTATAGTAAACTTAGTTGTAGGTTTGGAGATGGCAAACACATTAGTTTGATTTATTTTCATGGATGAGAATGATGTCAAATCTCTATCCACTTGCTCTTCAGTGGTTAGTAATTGTAAAGCCCTCTCTAGAGTAAGCTTTGTAATAGAATGTTGAAATGAGCGAATTGAATTAATTCAAAGATCTAAGGTTAAACATTGCATTTTGACAGACTACAAAAGAGAGGCAAAAACAAATGACATTGTAGACGCATTACAAACCTTACTTGTATAAATGGAAGTTTGTTTTCTAGTGTAAAAGGAACATCGTCTTGGAATAATTTCTCATGTGGCATCTTCACATAAGTTGTATATAATTAATTGTGTTATGAGAATGTTACCACTGAGCTACAGAGTTCTAATAGTCCAATTGGAAGGTAAACTATATGTAATATGTGTGTTACGATGCAAAATCTAAGAATTCAATGTCCATTCATTGACACTGTTGGATTAGCGTATTGACATTGTTTCCTATTTGTATTCAATTCAATTTGGATAGATTTTCTAGATGAATTTAAGAAAGATAATAAATATTAAAAGCTTTGGTCAATGTCAGAACGAACCGGCCACTAAATCTTTTTAAGTTAGCTATTTATGGACGTATTCAGTTAAGAGTATACATTCTTAATCTGCTCCCAACGTAACTGAATGGAAACAAGTCGGTAGACTTGGAAAGTGAACCTATTTGTGAACCCACCTAAATACATCAATTACTTGAGCTCAGAAAGCCAAATTCATACATATCAAATGTGACGACATAGTATGGGATTTTGAATCAACTGCATGTTGTTTATTTATCATAGAATTGATATTTTTTTATGAGAGCAAAACAGATAGTCATTTTTATGTATAAAGAAAGGTTAGTCTAGAGAAATGGCTTCAAATCCTATGAGTTTTAATCAATTTAACGCCAACGAAGATAAGATAGAAGAGTATTTAGATCATTTCAAGTTGCATTGCTCCTTATTTGATATGACTGAGCAAAAGCAAGCTGTCTTATTGCTGACTTCTGTTGACTCCAGAACATATTCACAATTACAGGATCAGATCGCACTACACTAGTGACAAAATTATCATTTTCAGAGATACAGGGTTTATTGCTGAATTTGTTCGTAGTAAAGACAAATATTATGATATTTCTGAACGTTCCTCATTTCATAGAATGTACCAAAGGTTAGGTCAGCCTGTTAAAAATTATGTTTCTGATCTTCGCAATCAAGCAAATAGGTGCAAATCTAACCTTCACAATACAAAATAATATATATATATATATTAACCAATGGTGTGGAATAAATAGCTTAACCTTAAGTATGGAAACGATATACAATTAAGGGATAATCGATGTGTATGTATCTAGGAACAAATACAATTTAGAGAGTAAAAGTGTAGTAATGGTCAACACTATATTTTCATCTTCATGTAAAGTGTTGGGTACAGTTAAGGATCAGGAGTTGATATTCGAGGTAGATACGGGAGCGATCGTAAATATCATGCCGAAAAACGTTTGGGAAAGACCAAGGTTAGCTACACCATTGAAGCCTACAACAATGACATTGCATGCTGTAAATGGTCATATGTTAAGTACACTGGGTAAACTTTCGATGTCTTGTAGATGGAAACGAATTTCATCTTGAATTCTTTATAGTAAAGGATGATTTACAGAATCTGTTGTTAGGGCGTACCAGTTTAGATATCCTATATCCTAGGAGGAGAAACAGTTTTCAGATAAAATCTATTGATTCCGATCAGAAACAAGATAGGCACTTTAATGATACAGAAGTGTCAGCCAAATTGGAGCTCAAGCAGCGAATATTAGAACAATTTTCTTCGGTATTCGGTACTGATACTAGCACTCCAGTGAAGTGATGTGAAGCATCAGTAGATATTAAAGAGGATGCAACGCCTATTTTTAGAAAACACTATTCGATACCTTATAGCCTGCAGGATAAAGTAAAGGAAGGTTTACTGTCCTTACGAAACCAAGGTATTATTGCTCCGGTAACATATTCTGAATGGGCTACACCCATCGTGGTGGTCCGGAAAAACAGACATCCGAAATAAGAATATGAGCCGATTTCAAAACTACCATTAAAGAATTCCTTTAAAATATGTCTTATCCTATGCCAACGCTGGAAGATATTTTATTCAAAATGCAAGGAGCAACAATGTTTGTAGTATAAGACCTAAATCAAGCCTATCTGCAGTTAAGTTTAGATGAAAAAACAAGGAAACTTTTAATAATTAACAGCCCTTTTGGGCTTTTCGAACACCTACGATTGCCATTCGGGCTATCAAGCTCCCCTTTCATCTTCCAGAGGTACATGGACATGACTCTGAAGGAGTTCTAGTTCGCACAGGCTTTCCTGAACGATGTCTTTAGGTTGGAAAAGATTTGATTGATTGCTATAATAAAACGTGTCTAGTTTTAGAAAAAAATAAGGCAATTAATATTAAAGTCAAGAGCACTAAGTGTCAATTCTTTGTTGATCAGGTTGAATACCTAGGACAACAGAACATATTCCCTTACCCAAACATCAAGAATCAGTGATGAAATGCCCTGAGCCTAAAAAACAAACCCCCAAAAAATAATTTCTTGGATTAATAACTTATTTTTCTAAACACATACCTAATTTGAGCTCTAAGATACATAACCTTAATATATTGTTGCGTAAAGATCGCAGATGGATTTGGAATAAAGAACAAGACGAATTTAATTAAATAAAATTAGAAATAATGAACAGTGACAAGTTGACTATTTTTAATTCAACTAAGGAAGTAACTTTGATAACGGATGCAAGCCCGTATGGCGTAGAAGCTCAGTTATGCAATAGAAGTAGTGATGGTAAACTAAAAACAGTGTTTTATTGTTCGGCAACGTTATCACCAGCCGAGACCAACTACGCACATTACGCAAAAGAAAGTTTGTCTTTAATTTATGCTATTAGAAAGTTCGATAAATATCTGTATGACACTGATTCAGTTCCGATGCAAATGATTTTCGGTGTGGAAAAATCTCTTCCTTCAAATGCTCACCATCGTTTGTTGCGTTGGACTTTAATCCTGTCTGGATATTCTTGTAAAATAATATATTCAAAACATGTAAAAGTTGCAGACTGCTTATCACGTCTACATTTAGATTTACCCACTCTAGACCAGCCAAAGTCGGATAAGTACATTTTGCATATTAACTCACAGTCACCTCATTTACAGAATATTCAACAGGATACCCAACTTGATCATACACTCTCACAAATATTAATCTGAAGAAAAATGGATGGACAAACCATTTGTCTAAAGAATTACATACAGATATTTATAACAATTTCTTTTTAAAGAAAAAGCATGACATCAGCATTTAAAATAACTGTTTATTTTGGGGAAGAAGGTTAATTGTACCACCCAGTTATGGTTCGGAAATTTTAAATAACATACACAAAAATCATTAGGGTATAACTAAAATGCAACAAGTTTTACAAAGTTTTTATTGGTGGCCCAATATTGATCAAGATATAGAAGCTCTAACTGTACATCTTGTCAAGTCACTCATAACCAAATGCCTAGAAAGAAATATAAATCTTGGAAGGAAGCGAAATATTCCTTTGAAAGAGTACACATGGATTTCTTTTATTTTGGTGGGAAAATATTTTTCATATATATAGATATTTTTTCAAAGTGGCTAGAAGTGCAGCTGGTAACATCTACTAATGCAGAGGAAACCATATCTAAATTGGAGAACAGCTAAAATTGTGGGACATCCTACTGTATTAGTATAGGATAATAGACCTTCGATTAATGATTGGAAACTTAAGGAATGGTGTGTTAGAAATAATATCAAGTTTTTACGTACTCCAGCTTACCACCCGCAAAGCAACGGGCAAGTGAAAAGATCTGTGCAAGACATTAAATCAATACTAAAACGAAAATTGCGGGAGGTTTCAGTCCAAAATTGGTCGGATACGGTGCAAGAGGTAATTGCAGACATAAGAATTGCACAGACACCTTTATTGATAGGAAAATCGCCTGATCACTTAATATTTAGTTACCAACCAAATACTCGTTTTAATAGGATACATAAAAATCCATCGAAATTACTAATAAACCAATTACCAATGTTCTGAGCGTACGACCACCTTTAGGCGAAAAACTATGGTGTCGAAACATTCCGCATAAAACGCCTAATTACATTCCAGCAGTGATAAAGAAGTATAAAGGATAAAGACTAATTGAAGTTGAGCATAATGGCAAATTAAGAACTGTACATCTAGATCACTTAAGACCAATCCATATATCATCCAACGATAAACATGACACCAATATGGAATGGTGGAACCTTAATTGTCAAAAGAATGTATTAAATGATGTTAATGATAATGATCACAGAAGTGGAAATCAGCAACAGTTACGCAGATAAACCCGAACAGTCAAGCCCAGAAAATATTAATGGGAAGTACATAAAAAACGAGAGGAGAAAAGGTAATGAAATAAGCAAGATGTATTAGGAATTGATTGAGAAAACTTTTTTTACTGACTGAAATGTGATTTATAAACAATGTTTTTTTATAAACTATGGCTGAACGAAAAGCTAATTTTCTTGGAACTGAAATCCTAATGATGAAATGATAAGTTAAAGAATATTGAACTATTGTTGATAAGATTGTTTAATTATGCAAATCAAGTAATTTCTTATCAGAGATACTAGAAAAAGATAAGATTTAATTGATAATGAGTTATTCTTAATGTATCAAGAATTTAAGGTAAGTTGTTCAATTATATTTTTATTGTAATATTCCATTAATTTATCTCTGTGTTGAAATTTGAACATTAATTGGAAAGGTGATATTTAATTTAATTGAAAATGAACTAAATATGAATTTAGTGTACCTGAACGGTTTCACTTTAATGAAATATTTTAATCAAAATCTTTTAATGGTGAAATGGAACAACATTTGAAATGATACATATTATTTTGAGGACATATAAGTATCATTCACAGAGGAGGTGAATTGATAGAATGTTGAAATGAGCAAATTGAATTATTTAAAAAAATTAAGGCTAAACATTGCATTTTGATAGACTACATAAGAAAGACATAAACAAATGACATGGTAGATGCATTACAAACCTTACTTATATAAATGGAAGTTTGTTTTCTAGTGTAAAAGGAACATCGTTTTGGAATAATTTCTCATGTGGCATCTTCACATAAGTTGTATATAGTTAATTGTGTTATGAGAATGTTACCACTGAGTTACAGAGTTCTAATAGTCGAATTTGAAAGTAAACTATATGTAATATGTGTGTTACGATGCAAAATCTAAGAATTCAATGTACATTCATTAACACTGTTGGATTAGCGTATTGACATTGTTTCCTATTTGTATTCATTTCAATTTGGATAGATTTTCTAGATGAATTTAAGAAAGATAATAAATATTAAAAGCTTTGGTCAATGTCAGAACGAACCGGCCACTAAATCATTTTAAGTTGGCTATTTATGGACGTATTCAGTTAAGAGTATACATTCTTAATCTGCTCCCAACGTAACTGAATGGAAACAAGTCGACAGACTGGAAAAGTGAACCTATTTGTGAACCCACTTGAGCTCTGAAAGCCAAATTTATACATATCACTTTGCATCGCCTAAAAGTCGTCTTCGGGTGTCATCTCTGAAGATGCCTATGACAATTTGGTCCCTGATCATGTCATTTAATACGTTGCCGAAATCACGCTTCATAGCTTTTCGTCTTAATTGCAGTACCTATTCTTGATTTGTTTGCAATTGTACTCGTCTCAAAGAATGAAAACGAAATATTTCTGCTATTAGATTAGCTCTCCTTTCGAAGTGTTCTGCCAGCGCCTTCTTGATTTCGTCAAAAGTTTGTTCTGTGAATTCTTTTGGCTGGAAGATTTCACGTAATTGTGCATACATGTCGTGCGTCAAGTTAGCAAGGAAGAGGCTTACTTTTTGCTCAGGTTTAATATTGTATGCTGTAGAGTAATTATCGATACATTTATGTCCATAACACCTGGAATAAACTTTTATATTTGAATATTTGATGCCATGCTGTCACTGTCGTGGTAGTCGAGGAAATGTAGTTTCGGTGTCAGAATGCACCAATTTAATCTGCAGTGTGGTCAACTTACAGATTAAGCAATTTGCAGTCGAGAACAATGTTCAATTCAACACTAGTCGTGACCGTGAAAGAAGAGACATACATTAAGTTACTAACTTCCAGAAATGGTTTGGGGGAGTATCTAAAGTTCATCTTTATACTCACTTCTATAAGGCAAATACTTCATAAATAACTAAGCTGCAAACAATTAGATTATAATAAATACGTTTAATGAACGAATTCAGCACAATACCATTCTCAAAGGTGAATAGCCACAAATCATACAATATAGTTTTGATAAACCATTATCTTCAAGTAGGCAAACCAATCTTCATTACACACATTATGAGAAAAGAACATATTTAAACGTCTTCTAAAATTATTCTTCAATTAACCTCGGACATCATCTTTATCCATTACGCCATTATATAAAATCCAAGTTGCTAAGCATGATATTTACTTAGTTACCCCCCCCCCCCAAAAAAAAAAAAACGGAAATGAAACTGTCACAGAAGTTTACCACCGAACACTTTCTAAATGTATTCTCTTTAATCATTAATATTTCACCACTCAGCAAAACCAACAAGTACCAGAACGAAAAATATCTTTTAATGGAATGCATCTATGAAAAATTATTCTTCGAAGGAGTTGTAAAGTGTAACCAGTATGAAAGAAAGGGTCCGTTGCATGATATGCAATATGTGGTCTCATAAAACATGTTTCCTTAACGGTCACATACTGATGCTTTCTACGTACCAGTTAATCATTAAGAGAGTAGGGTTTAAATATACAAAAAACGTGAACAAGAGTGAATTAATAAGTGGTTCGAGTCTCCTACGAAGGAGATAAAAGAATTACAGTAATTAGAGAGGAATAGGAAACATGTCGTCCTCGTGATAGCTTCTTGCCATACCCAACTGAACCATGAAGCTACGGTGCTGTCGTCACATTTTTCTGTTAATGATTCAAGAAGATGAATGCAAAACTGTGTAAGAGTGATTTTATCAAGTACACAATGAACAAAATATGTACAGGAAGTATATAAATGGAAGCGAGCAGGAAAGAAGTGCATGAGAAGTATACAAATTTATTCTTCAAGAATACGTGGTCAACTCCCTGTATCTTTTAAACCTATTTTGTATATATATATTTATGCATGAACCTAGAATAATATCAGAAAAAAATTGTACCAAAAATGTACAAGAACTGCGTAAAGAATATACAAAAGCATTCACGTGCGCGTGCATGAAGATTGATTGAATGAATTTTTGAATTTATGAATGATTTTACAAACTTACTTACTTACTCCTCGGCGCTACTGCTCGCGGTGAGCTTTGGTCTGCCGTGCAAGCAGTCTCCATCTCTTCTTATCTCGAGGTATTTTCTTATATCCTCTTCCTTCCATCTTTTGAATTACGCGATTTTTTTCCTTTATAATTTTATAATATTTTGTGTAAAATAAATTTAGTCTATCTAACGATCCATATTAAAGATCACTTCTCCCGCTACGGGAGTATACCACACACATGCGCAATCACTTTGCGAAAGATGCAACCTAACAGATTTTTATTCTCTAAAGAACTAACTTCCAGTTCAACTAGGGTTATATCGTCCCAATCGTATAGCCGCGGGCATATTCATAAAGAACTTACGTCATCTCACTACAAACAGGATTACGAATAATTCTAAAGAATTTAAACTCGTGGCTTAATAAGGAAATATATGTACGTACAAGCTTTATTGAAGAGAAAATTAACTTAACACCCGGTCTGACTTATACTAGAATCACCATTACAAGAATGGTTTAACGTAACGTAACTGAGATAAAAATTACTTCATCGGACTTCTGCTACTATCTCGAAAATGAAACAATCCGTTCAGTGTGTTCTGCTTGCCTCGTAACTTGAGATCGTATATAATTTTGCTGGTCACCGAACTTCTCTTTCTTACACGGCTTCAGACTTCAAACTTTTAATTAAATGACAGTGTGGAAAGTCAAAACTGGGCACACGCAATTTCCACTACTCTTTGCTTATCAACAGCTTGGAGCAACCCCTACGTATATGCGATCCCGCACCATTTGTTCTTATGCTACAAATCGATAAACATCGACAAATTCTCAGGCCCCTCTGGTTCCAACACTTTACCAGTCCGGTCTCGCAAACAATTTCCATTACTAATGTCCACAGCAAAGCCCCCTTGTTGCTGCCAGACAGACGAGATGGCGGGGAAACTTTACACATCAGCTTTCCCTGCGCCTCCCCGGGATAAATCGGGACCCTGCAAAGCCATGGTCTGAAACATACAGTGCTCCAAGAATCTTTAAGCGATGCAAACTTTTTTCAGAAGTGAATTCATCAGAAGTCGTAATAACTCTTGTTCAGATTAATTTTCTGCATTCGTCTTTGCCCAGGCCCCAATCTCCCGCACAGGTCGATATCCAAGGCGTCCATTAACGAATGTAGAAAAACTTAGCGTTACGTGGCGAATGAATAATATATCTTAACAAGAGTAAGTTTCCAACTCAGAGAAACTATATCTTAAACAAATTTGTGGGAAATTTACAAGTTCCCATCCGAGTGGGACTTTACTTTATTCTCTCTCTCTCCATTTCGAAGTACTTATTCTACCGGCGACAGCTTCCCAATACACAGCGTAGGCAGGTATACCAAAAAAGATCTCTTCCATAGAGCTCGCGCTTGCAATTATATATACCTAGATTCCCGCCGTTGCCAAACTTCAGCCATTCTCGAGGAAGCAGGTACAAACACAGTTACACGAATACTTCCAAAGATTTTCGGCGTCCGAGCATAGCCGTGAAACAACACAATGCTGGCGATTCTATAAAAAAATCTAAGCAATAACTAACTTTTACCCAACGGATTTTCCTTCCAAAATTACAATAAAGAAATAACACAAAATCATATGCAAAAACTATTAGATATTTAAATTATAATGGCCCTCATTAGAATATTAATATGCAAAGAAAATAAAGATAAGGGTTTAACCGAAATGATGTGATTTTTCGATCACATCATGGAAATCACTCATCGCATCGTCTATCCATCTTCTATTTGGTCTTCATACTTACCGTTTACAGTACAGTTTTTCTTCCATCATTTTCTTTGGCACTGCTCCATCTCTCATTCTCTCTACGTGGCCTAATCATCTAATTCGTTGGCTTTTGATATATCTTATTTTATTTCTTAATGATGCATTCTAACTCATCGTTGTACCTCTTTCTCCATACGTTCCTGTCCTTGACTGGCCCGTATTATTTTCCGTAATATTCTAGTTTCGAACCGTTCTAATACGTTTTCTATTTCTACAGTAATTATCCATGTTTCTGAGGAATATGTAACCCACGACCGTATTGTGTTGTATATTTGCAATTTAGTAGCTCCTGATATTAGTTTGCTTTTGGATAGTTTTGGTTGGCGTGCTATGCTCTGTTCCCTACCTGCATTCTGTCGTGCACACACGTGCACAATATTATTTCTATTGTTTATGACACTTCTGAGATAGTTGAACTTATCTAATTCTTCAAGTGATTCCTGGCCTAACTTTAGGTTTTGGGGTTTCCTTTTTATTTCAGATGTTGACATTATCATATATCATATTTTGTTGTCCCTTCATTCACTTCTAGTGCCATTTTCTTTGTTTCTTTCTATATTTCCACAAATACCTCCTCAACCTTTGTTCGGATCTTGTAACTATGACTACGAATATATCATCAGCATAGGCACTAATCTGGCTTGATTTTGTAAATATATTTCCCGTCTGATCTATTTTGTTTATTGGATAAATGTAGGGCTATTATGAATAGTGTAGTGGATAATCCATCTTCTTGCTTGACTCCTGATGTTACTTGAAAACTGTTCGTAAGTTGTTGTCCTATTTTAACTTTTGCTTTGGAGTCTCTAATTGTCATTGTTATTAGTCGTGTCAGTTTATTTGTTATTCCTAATTTGTTTATTGCTCAACTATATGTGATCAAAGACTTGTTTATAATCCATGAATAACGTATGTATATCGAGATCATGTTCTATGTGTACATCGCGAACATGTTCGAGATCATGTTCAGATCATTTGTCTGACTATGAAGATTTGGTCGGTAGTGCTTATATTCTCCCTGAATCCACATTGGTACTCTCCTATTAACTTTTCCGTGTATACTTTTAGTTTCTCTTGTACAGTTTCTGCTAATATTTTGTAACCTCTGCAGTTTCCACAAAATGTTTTGTCTCCTTTCTTAAAAATTGGACATATGATTCCTGTTGTCCAGTTTTGTTGTATTCTTTCTTCTTTCCATATTTTCGTGATTAAGTTGTGGGTATGTTCAACTCTGCTTTGACATCCATATTAAAGAAAATATATATATTATTTCATCTTCTCTGCGTGCTTTGTTATTTTTTATTTTGTCGATACGTCTCTTGACTTTTTCTATAGTTGGTGGTTGTACTCTGTCCACTTCAGTTTCCGTTTCAGCCTGCTCATCCTCCATGTTTGTTTGTTGCTCTGTGTTATTTAGCAGTTCTTCGAAATGCTGTGCCCAACGTTATAGAATTGCGTTATCCTGTAGTAACAGACTCCCTTCTTTACACCCTGTTCTTCTTGGTTGGAATCCCTTTTCTCACCTGTTCATGGCGCTATAGAACTTCTTCCTTTTATTTTGTTTATTTAATTCATCAATTTCCTCTAACTACTAATTTTTTATACTTTCTTTATTTTTCTTTCTCTATACTATTGGCTTGACTTCGTAGTTCCTTGTACTTCTCGCAATTTTGTCTTGTTTCTTTCTCTATCGTTTTTTCCTTGCTACGTTTTTCCTTTGTATTATATCTCTTCTTCTTGTTCGAGCCATTCCTCATTGTGTGTATTCTTTTGTGAACCAATTATGTTTTCTGCAGTTCTCTTTATTGCCTTTTCTATCCTTTCCCATTCTTTATTATTGTCATCTTCTTCTGCACCTTCTCCTAGTTTTTCTTCTAGAGCTTTTCGATATTTCTGTATTGTTTTTGTCTTTGAGTTTATCTGTATCTCATTTATTCTTTGTGATCTTTACGTTCTGCGCCACTGCTATCCTTTCTCTCACTGTTGTTTTGACTAGACAGCTTTTAGCATCTATTACTGATGACCCGTATCTACTTGATAAAAGTTGATATATTTGTTTCGTTTCCTGTGTTCCGGGTATTTTCCACGTTCTTAGGTGTATTCGTTTATGCGGGAACCATGTACTTTTGATAAGCATTTTATTTCGCGCCATGAACTGCCCTAATAGAATCCCGTTTTCTCTGCTCTTTTCGTGTAGCGAGTGGTTTCTTGCGACTTGTTTCTGAAATTCTTCCTTGCCTATTTTAGCATCAAAATCGCCTGCTATAATTACATGATCGTATTTGGGGATCTTCGTCCTTGTATTCTCCAATTTTGTATAAACTTCTTCTTTTTCTTCCTCCTCCTTGGCGTCTGTTGGCGCGTATGTTGATACTACCGTCATGTTCCTGAATTGGCCTTTTATTCTAATTCTGCAGATAGTGTCGTCTATGGGTTCATATTCTATTAGGCTCTTTGTTATTTTTCTGGTAATGATGAAACCTGCTCCTTTTTGTCCGGTTTTCTCTTTAGGTCCACTGTATAGGATGGTGTAATTGTTTTTGTCAATTCTTCCTGAACCTGTCCACCTGATTTCTTGAAGTGCTAGTATATCTATGCTGTACTTATTAATCTCATCTATTATTTCTATCATCTTTCCTGCTTGTAGCATTGTCCTGACATTCCAAGACGCAATTAACAAATCTTTACTCCTTTTATTTTGCTTTAGTCGATCTCCGTTATATCCTATATCGTTCCTAGGCTGCTTGCTGGGTTTCGTAACCATTGTATTTTTCCGGTGTTACATGGTTAGCCTCACGCCCAACCACCAACCTGGAGAACCTTCTTCCCCTAGCCTTTGTAGATCTCTCTACCAACTGCAAGGCAGAAGTGTTTTTCTGTAGGGGGTTCTCTCCCTTATCTGATTGTACGCGACTACTTATTCGTCAGATTTCTCTGCTTATTTCGCAGATGACTCTCATATCTGGGGGCCGTTCCACAATCCGCAACCCTTGGACGCGCCCGATCGCAGTCGGATCTGCGTGGTACATACCGAACATAAATAATTTGGTATACTGACTTCAAAGGCTGATGAATTACACGGGATTAGCTGGGCAAATGAATGAATGAACTATGTAATAGATGAACTCACGTTAGGTTACGTATATTAGCTAATGTGAACAATTTTTACATAATTTATTGGTTCATTAGAAACATATACTAAATGCAATTAGCATAATGCGTCTACTCTGAGAGAAAAATTGCTTAATTTTAGTCTAGAAAATCCAGAGAGGCGAAATTTAGCAAGATTCTGCATCACATACAAGATTTTCATACCAGGCTACGTACAGGTTTGTTGCTCAGGCATGACCAATCTGTACAGCCGCTAATAGACGGAAAATCATGTCTATCCCTCGTTAGCACTTGCAGGATACAAAAAAATTCTTTTAATGCAATTTCAAATAGTTTTGTGCGGATACTACATAGTTCCACTCCTGTGTACGATCCTTACGATCTGTACGATCCCACAGACTATAAACTACGTAAACAGATTTTCCTTCTGCGTAGTAAAAACTAACTGTAGACTGGTTGGTGATTGTGCGTAGTGGCTGAGAAGCAATTACCGTGTAATACAAGCAAAATAACGGTTTGTGATACTGGCCACCGAGTAAATAAAGTGAAAAATAGTAGTCTATTAGCGGAGGTCTGTCGGCAAATATTTTGTGCACAGAAGTGAAGAAGTGAACTAAACAAAATGTGCTTCTATATTTTAAATAGCTTTGGATTTGGTTGTCTAAGACATTTGAAGGTAAGTTTGTTTGTTTGTTTTGTACACATTTGGATTCTGCAAAACAACTTTTCCTATTTATTTTTACAACGATCTGTGGCATGTGCTATGTAATTCAATATGGTGTGGAATTGGTTAAAGAAAATCTGGGGTGGATTTTCTAGATCACCACACAGACAATCAAGTTCATAACCCAGAAATTCTAGAAAAGGGTTTATAGAAGTCGAAGGTGTGGTCTAGGAAATCTACAGGAATATCCAGAAAATACGGAACAACCGCTAGAAATTCTAGAATACCGTTCAAAATGTCCAAGCTGTAGTGTAGAAAATCTAGACCACCGTCAAGAAAACCAGGAGTACTGACAAGAAATTCTAGACCACCGCTTAAAAAATCAAAGGTACAGTCTAGAAAATCTAGACCCCCATCAAGGAGCATGACCAAGAAAATCTAGACCCTCATCAAGGAAACAAGGAGCATGACCAAGAAAATCTAGACAACAGCTACAGAAATCAAAGTTTAAGCCTAGAAAATGTAGATTACTGTCAAGAAAACCAAGAGTATAGCCAAGAAATTGTAGACCACCGAAGATGGAAATCAAAGGTATGACCTAGAAAATCTAGACCACCGTCATGAGAATCTAGAACCTCACCCTGTCAGGTCTGTACCAAACATATGTACAGGTACGTCTGCGCTATCCTTGCTATCTTGGTTCTGTTCCTTCCAACACAGTACAGAAAATCTTGAGCCCCAACACAGAAAGCAGTCCTCCTGCCGTGGCATGTGCAGCGCCAGGAAAGCCGCCTGTAACCGGAATCTACGTTTTTTCCTTCTAATGCAGTCGTTTTTTCTCTCAGTATAAATGAATGAAAAAGTGACTAAAACATCTACTGAATTAATGAATATCTGCAGGTCTTACATTGACCTTATAATGCTACTTCATATGACCAGAAAAGTTGAAGAATGAAGCACAACTAGCAGGCAGATGCGGCACCAGTGCCCCCTTATTTATGCAAGAAGCTGTGATGTTGGCGTAGAACTGAGTAATCGTGGTGTAGCTGTTTCAGACATTTCTGACGAGTGTCTTCTAGAAGATTCTGGAGTGATAGGATGTAGTGATCTCTACTCTGTTCATTGCTGGTCTACTCTCGAGGGCATCAAACAGAATTACTTACTCTCTTTTCTCAGGTCACATTTAAAATAATCTTTTGAGCTGATCTTTGTTTTTTGAACTTCTTTGATCTAGGGGAGTTCTGTCACTCCATGGACTATTTTTTGTTAGTCTGTGGGTCATACAGGTATGATCTACTCTCATCACCACGGTAAATATTCCTGAACAAGGTAATCTTATATGCTTGAAATGTTGCCAACAGTTCCGAACACATGTGCAGTCTCTTTTCTTTCAAAACAACGGTTAATTGATGAGAAGTCAGTCCACTTGGCACAAACTTTGCTGTATCCAAGATTGTGGACAATCTTCTCGACAACATTTTAAACACACCCAGGTTCCTCAACTATTTTCCGACTATAATACGCCGGTCTGAGGAAATTATGTCTTCTAGATTTAGTATTCCTAGCTGACTGTGCCCAATAGTCTTCCAACATAGTGTTTGACATCAACACTAGTTTCACCTTCTTTAAACTTTTCTTTAGTTTTAATGAGTGTTCTGTCTTTCTCCTTCAAACACATGGTTATAGGTAACATACAAATAAATAAACTATGACAATCATTAAGCAATATTTACTGTATTTGATGCTGTAAAAAATGTTTTTTGGGTTAATAGTTTAGGAGGAAATAAGCAAACTGGCACTAGTTTTGTGTCGACCCTGGTATATATATATATATATATATATATATATATATATATATATATATATATAGTGTGCATCTAAATAAAAAAAAATATATTTTCGTTCGTTTCATTTAAAAATGTCTGAAAACATTTCAAAGTTCCGAAAGGACTTTCTTCAACATTTGCTTGTAAAGAAATCTACCGACTGTAATTTCATCTTACCAATTTTTTCCAACTTACATTTTCTCCTATATATCTTGTGTTGTCCCATAGCAAATAATATCCTTT
The DNA here is from genome assembly GCA_022664845.1 of Lepisma saccharinum. Taxonomy (NCBI): domain Eukaryota; kingdom Metazoa; phylum Arthropoda; class Insecta; order Zygentoma; family Lepismatidae; genus Lepisma; species Lepisma saccharinum. The sequence goes on from JAGDQP010004339.1 coordinate 56,813, forward strand.
AGTTGGTTTTCTGACGAATTTAACTTGAAGCGGAGATGGATTGCCAACAGGGTCGGACCTAGAAAAGCCAATTACAAAAGCGGTTGATATAGATCATATAAATTCTGCATCAAGATATAAAGAAACAATTAGTAGAGTAAAGTGAACAAAATGAAATTAATTTAAAATCTAATTGCATTTTCATGAATTTAATATAGATTTAAAGATATTACAAACGTTACTATATTTCATTAAATGCTTGCATATCAATAACTTTCTTGGAACATGATATTTAGGTCATAGTTGAACTAGAAATAATAGGAAATTTTGAAATATTTTATTTAAAAAATAAAACTGCATATGCAATTACACACCCTCTAACTTTAAAGCTTCCGGTTTACATAAGCGTATGTTCAACTGACTAGCGTGTTCAAGTTATGGAGGATACGTATATACGAAATATTTGGTTTCTTGAAAGGACGCCTAAGAGGGGTGAATTTGAATTTGAATTTACTTTAAGGCCTTTTGGCAACTACGGCTCAGGTCGTATGGATGATCATGGGATGAATTGGTGGAATTAAAAAAGTGGGAGGAAACGGGACCACACCGAGAAAACCCACGCACACGGTTTTTGTCCACCACAAAGCCCACATGACATAAGCAGGGATCGATCAGAACCCTAGCACCAGAAGCGAGCTCTCTACCAACTAAACCACCGCGGTCCCGTATAACAGGGGGTCAAGTATCAAGGGTTCTAAATTGAGGTGTTTTTACCATACGTAACTTTATAACTTTGTTGAATACAGGACAATAAATCAATCGGTTACTGCGGAAAGGCAACATATCAAAATTTCCTAATTTTACAGGAGAGACAAAAAACTGCATCTTGTCCCGGAGTAGTCCCTGTCTGCAGTAAACGGAAAATTACAGGCTTTACACGGCATATACTATCGGAGGACAAGTTTCACTTCTGTGGTAAACGATGCATTAACCCACTCAAAATTATAATCGTCAAGAAAAAAGGAAAGTGTAAATGTTGGACTGGTTGCAACAGAACTCCAGGAAGTGGTTCAAATATGAACAAATCTCGGAAATAAGGGAATTGAAACTATGTATTATAGTGAATAGTTTCGTCCCTGCATTTCACTTGTCACTAGTCCTGTAGAAAAAACGTGGTTTCTTTTCCTGTGAAATGTGTCCTGTTCTTTTTCATGTTTTTTTAAAATGTGTTTTTTTTCTATATACAGCAAGTGACTGATTTGATGCTTTACGCTGCAGATAATCAATGTAATCAGCAGGATTGGAGTTAAGCTTTCATACATTCATCCCAATTTACTTTGCTTTCTTTTCCTGCAGACTTACGAGCCAAATGATGGTATTATATATGCATTCATTGCCGCATTGCTATATGCTTCCTATATCTTCACATTGACAGACATAAGGAATTAACTAAGGACATATGGACTTAAGATGTTTGGTATAGTTTGTAATAAAATACTAATAAACCTCCAGGGAACTGAAGAAATGTTTTCAATTATAGGAATAAGCTAAGTTCCTAGAGGTAATACAACTTCGAAGACATCTTTACTATAAACTGAAAAACTATGAATTCTTACCGAAATATGTTCTCATCCCGTATTTACAATACATTAATTTCTAATTACAGTATTATTCAAGGAAGATGTATATTTTTTATCATAATTACCGTCCGCAAAAACCAATTATCTTTAGCTCAAAATCCCGGGAAATAACCTGTTTCTGTTCAAGGGCAGAGATATATGTTTGGGTTTACTAGTACATTGATTTTGAATTTTAATTTAATTTTTAAGGCCTTTACGCAACTTTGGCTCAGGCCGGAAGGATGATGATGAGATGGATTGGTGAAATAAAGAAAGTGGGAAGAAATGGGAGAACCCCAAGAAAACCAACGCAACGGTGTTTGTCCACCACAAAGTCCACATTGCGTGAACGGGGATCGATCCGACGACCCCTAGTGCCAGAGGTGAGAGCTCTACCATTTTTTAAAATTGTGTTTACCCTAAGCGGGTTCTTGTTATTACTTGTTCAACTTGTTTTTACTTGAATTATACATGTATTATACTTTTGTATACTTGTTCTTGCATCACTAACTACTGACAGCACATTGTTAGCATCACATCCATGCTCGAGGTGGGATTCGAACCCACGATCCGTGGATCGCCAGACTCCGCCCTAGCGAGCACGACCACCTGGATCGGCGTACCAATTGAGCCACTGCGGCTCCATTAGTACATTGTGTTTCACTATAAAAAGACTGGGAATTGTTCCCTCATGCTTCGGGCTCCAAGGTCCGCCCCATAGTGTGAAAATATGTATAGATAGAGACAGTGTAACAAAAATATTTTATCATATATGCACATTTAAAAGAATTGTATAAACGCATTATGAATACTCTTGTAAACAAGCAACTACATATAGGTTTATTTTAATGCGTCTGTTGCAATAGGGCTCTGAGAACTTCAAAGCATATCATAACGTAGCCAGTAGCCACATCCCGCGGCTCCCCTCCCCACGCTTTTTTTTTGAAAGTATAGGAACAGCTATCAGCACTTAACAGTATGAGGGCCATTTGAAAAACTGCATACGGTGGCAACGCGGGACAAGTGGGTGCTTGGGTACAGGGAACAACTACATTATGTTTAAATTGTGTCGAATATGCATAGTTAAAGTTTGGTGATGATACATCGAACTGAATGGAAGTAGTAAATATTTAATTTTCAAAATTGATTGGCAGTTGTAAATTGTGGGACCTGAAGTACCTCTATGACGCGTACCAGTACGTAAATACAAAGTTTGTCCCTAATATATTCAACGATATGGAAGAAATTAAAATTTTTATTTTCTAAATTTTGGCAACTGCGGCGATGGAAGTATCCACATGAACTGTCCGAGTACCTAATGTACATGTCAAATTTGGTGTAAATCAATGCGGATACGTCCAACGGTAACAAATATGAAATCTAGATTATTAATCGTTTGGCAACCCTGACACACTACGGTACCTGGAGTGCCTGTATGACCAGTCCCAGTACCTAATGAACATGTATGTCAAATTTAGTGTAAATCAATGCTCACGTGTAGATTTGTAATAATAAAGGCATTTCCATAAGCTGAATTTTAAAATAGGCTGGCAACACTGACAACTTGGGTGTTTGAGATCGTGGACACCCAAAACTTGTTGAATGATGTTTAAGCTAAGTTTGGGGCAGATACGGCATGGAAGAATTTTTTTCAAAATTATTTTTTAAAAGTTGGCAACACTGAGAACGGGGCAACCCAGTAAATCTTACATATACCAAAAAGTATTTGTAATCTAGGGTTTAATTTATGTTGTATTTCTATAAAAGTAATTATTGCTTTATTTAGACGTTAGCACTTAGCAGTATTACAAATTGATGGCCGTAAAAAAACGAAATTTAGAAGAAAAAAACGAATGCTCATGTTTTTTCAATAAAAAACGGAAGTTTAAGAAAACGAACTTTTTTTTTTTATTTACAACACTACTTGTCACTATATAATCAAGGAGCTTTGAGTTCGATTTGCCGATTGAAACATACGGAACCCAGTGCTACGGAGTCCACTTTATATTGTAATGTAAATTTGAAACCAATCTTAATGAATCATAAGATCCTCCCTGTTTCGCAACCTACAGTTACGCAAAAAGAAACCGGACATAAAAAGTGATAATTTATTTTGTAAAGTGTTTCAAAACGGTGGTAAAAATGCGGGAACTATGTTGGGGCTTCTACGGCTACACTGTTAAATAAGGTTTATTCAAAAATGAAAAAAAAAAAATCTCAAATTTGAGAAAATTTAGGGCTCCGATTAAATTTTGCTCAATTTTGAACACTTGATGGTGCTAAAAAAATTAGAAAATATTTCTCTGATAATGAAAAGAAAAAGTCTCAAACATGAGGTAAAACTACTCGAAAATGAGTTTAAATTTCGGCTCAAAAATGAAAAAATTGGGACTAATTTTCAGAAATGAGAAAAATATATTCAAAAGTGACGAAGTATATGCTCAAAATATTGAGAACGTAATGACTCAAAAGATAGCTCCGGAGCTACGAAAATGAGAAAATAGTTAGTCAAAATTGAGAACATTTGTTTCAAAGTTTTGAGAGGGTAATCACTCAAAATCGTTATGAGAGCTAGAAAAAATGTCAATATATTTATTCGAAATTGAGAGAAACATATTCACATTGTGGGAAAGAATTTACTCAAAATGACGTTGAGAGCGAATTAAGATGAGAAAATATGTATTTTAAATTGTCCCAAGTATAACCTGTAGTGGGACTACACCTCTAACAAACAGTAGAGAACCTCATTAGTGATGGCACCAGTGTTTCTCAACTCCTTTCTGCAACCACAGAAAAGCCCTTTACTACGTCTAACTAGAGATAAACGCAGGCGGCAAAGTAAAAACATTTATTGAACAGAGGATAAGTATAAATATCCCCCTGTACATGCTGCTTTAAACATTTGGACATAATAATTAGCCGCAGTGATGCCGTGGCTATTACCCACTGAAAGGGTTACGCCCTTTTATTGGGACTGGATTTAATTCACCCTGCAAACATAATTTATATTCCTGCTGTACATATCCATCTGAGACACATATCATTTTACACACATTCAGTGTGTTTGTACAATCGCTTTAATCTGCATAACCAATCATTATTAAACATATTTAAATCATGTGCCAAAATTACAACAAAAAAACAACAATTTAGCATAATACAAAGCAGTTACTCGCTTCAACTTTGCACCATTAAAAGTAAAGACATCTATTGACAGAAGCGGGAAATGCAACAGGTGACAGTATGTTATGAAACTCATTCACCTTTATTAGGAGTTTATTACTACCACAACAGGTAAACACACTTTATAATCTTACGAAAAATAAACCTTAGGAAGCAGAAGAATTAAACTTAAATCCCGACTGTATGTTTTATTTTTGCCGCGATCACCCCCGTTTATGAATATCACATGCAGTCGCAGCGATACAGATTAGACTGCCCGACAGAGAATTTAGTTCTTGTTGTATGTTTGAGATCATTGCACTTGTTTAAGATTATTCTTTTACAACGCTCGCCAGATAATAAACTATGTCTACAGATTTCATTTAATTATCTCTCAGGATTGTAATATTACCTTTCGAGAGACACACAGTTTGAATAATTGCATCAGCTCAAATTTGAAAAGTATGCCTTAGCTCGTATTTGAGAATGACTTTTCTCAAATTTTAATTTTTGAGAATATTTTTTCTCACTTTCAACTAAAATTTACTCGATTTTTTTTAGTAGGAAAATGTATTCCTTTCTGAGAAAGTCATTTTTAACAGTGTAGACACATGTCGCCACCAATAAATAGAAACAGTTAGTGACAGTACATTATTAAACTGAAAATGTGAATAAGAAGCGTGAATAGGGGAAGAAGCGTGAATAGACCGTTACAAGGTGAAAATATGCGAAATAACACTGGAAACATACCAACGACAAGTAAAAGAGGTGACTCAAAGTTCTGAATTTGAATTTATTTGAAGGCCTTTAGGCAACTATGGCTCAGGCCGTATGGATGATGATGGGATGAATTGGTGGAATGAAGGAAGTGGGAGGAAACGGGAGCACCCCGAGAAAACCAACGCACACTTTGGTTGTCCTCCACAAAGTCCACATGACATGAGCAGGGATCGAACCGACGACTTCTAGCACCAGAAGTGAGCGCTACACCATTTAGCGACCGCGATCCACAAATACATTCTATAGGATAATTTGAATAGATGCCCTTCCCCGTTGGCAAGCGGGTACTGTGCCGGATTTCGGATCCGGACTTACGAGACATGTATGCTGTGATGAGTAGTCCTAGAATTTTCACAGGGTATACGCTCTCAATCTTTTAGTTTATGGACCCATAAACCAAATCCATAAGAAATAATTGAATTTCTACAAAAACAAAAATCGTATAATATTTTGATTTTATAGGGTCTATAATCCAGTGAGGCAATAACAATGAAATTATATGTATCATTTGTTGCATTGAGGAAGGAGAAACATGTTGAGACTTTCGTACAACTGCGAAGTATCTATATCAGTTAACAATCCGGTACAATTCTATATACGACTTACTTGCTCAATCCGTTATCAGACATGTTGTGTACACTGAGATGTACTGGTACCGGAACGTCGTTCCGGTACTGCTTTTTGGGAGAAAAATGCTCCATTTTACAAAAAAAAAGTAAATGTTTGATCCATATGTGAGGTATATGAGATAATGTGGCTACGAAAACACGGAACTGCAAATTACACCGGGACAAGACAAGCAAAACCAATCAATTTGGAGGATTTTAATCCATTTGCTAAGTGTTTGTAACACATTAACACGTGGTTGTATCAAGATTGGGATGTTTCAGTAAGTAAATAAAAGATTTTACTATGTACTGTGACATTTCTTCTATTAAATGTTTCTTATTCAATATCTAAATGTTAAGCTTTACAAATTTAATTGATAAAGGATTTCATATTTTTATCAATATTAAGAATTTTGTTTTATGTGTATTCCTCACTTTACAGTTATTGGTATGGTATGGTAAAAATTAAAACGTTCCGGTACTGGAAAATTTACAAGTGCACCCCTGACTATAAGTCAAACTTCTACCTTGCTTTTGAAAACATAATTCAAATCTCATATTACTCAAGATCTGCACTAAGAGACCTCCCAAGCTAACAAAAGTTCTGCCCAAATTGACTGTACACTTTTTTTTTAAATATATATTTCTACAAAATTAGTATTTATAGTCAACAGATGACGATAAAATGCTGACGCACATCATGTAGGTATACATTCTTCCTCTTCTCAACATTTTGTTCCCGATCAAGTGGAATCAAAATTATTTGAAGTAGATGATATACGCATCTTTGCAGAAGGTAATATGTAAGGTTAGTCAGAGGGTATACGGCGTATACCTCCGTATACCCTCGACTACAGAGCACGTATGCTACAGAGACATATTGACTGAAATGTTCCAGTTTCACTCGGCGAATGCCTACACTGTAAAAAAAATTGGAAACATTGTATGATATATCTAGTAAAGTTTCAGATATACTTAAGTATTTACAATGTTCCTAATGTGTCTGAAAAGTGTCGGCTGTTTTTCATTTGCCTAGTTACAGAAAATCTCCAGGTAGCAAGCTATAGTTGTCTAGCTTTCTCCAGGAATGTGTCAGAAAATTGTTATCAGTGTAACAAATATTCTGGCTGCTATCATTCCGTGTCCTACCACCGAAAGAGTTCTCGCTGAGGTATGTCATTTATCAGGTAAGTGACGGACTTACGTCATAGCTGTCTGTTTTACCCGTAATTGTAACTTATAGAAATAAAATTGAATTGTTAAAAATCGCACTAGGGTATAACATTAATGTTACGAAATGCATTAATTTAAACACAACGACAATTCATAAGCTACAGGCATTTGTTTTTCTAAGAAATAGGGGGAAACTTTTGAAATCAGAATCACCTGATTTCAATAAACCATATAACATTAGATTATTAGTTAATTTTCTTCGAATATAGTGAACATGTTTTGTACTAGTTGGCTCGATGACCATACTGAAGAACTATACAAATGAATAGTATTATAAAGATATTTAAATCCCAGTGACAGAATAGAAACAAGGACATGTAATCCGTTTACGCTTCCTCATACAGAATTGTTTTGTCATTGGTACTGTTCTAATATAGCAGTTCTAATATAGCAAGGGAACAAAGATGATACAAACAAGTGGAAGAATGAACAAAGTATGATAAGAATTAATGCCTCGCAATATTTTCGAGAAGAATAAAAGTAACATTATCTAATAACTACAACGTTAAAAGTGCAACAGGATTGTAAAAACAATGGGAACAAATGTGCTCCACAGTCCGCAGCAATAGATGCATAGGATAGTGTTTTACATGAGTTATTGTAAAAGGTGCAAAAGTACGCTAAGAATAAAAGTGTCAGAAACCTTTCATCACTTGCGTATTGATTTTGGACTTTGGAGATAAACTTTGAATTAAAGAAATCATTCTTTAATGTATTCGTAATCGAAAGAGCAATCAAAGTATCACTCAGCACTTGTGAATTCACTCTGCTCGTTAGGTGCATCAGGACGGAGAAAATAATATTGCAAGTAAGCAAGAAAAAGAACAAGTCAATTCAATCATCCCCTCTTTTTATATTTCTCCTCCGCCCTTGAACCGTAAATCTGTGTCTTTTTGAGATCCGTGCTTTACCTGTCGTGACTTCATGATTCCGAGAGCGATTAGACGGGGCTGGTCGCCTTGAACGGTCGCCTCACAATACCTGCTATTTTAATCTTCCATTTTTTCTTTTGCCTCGGCCATTAGGACAATCCACGCCGACCATGTGGAGCCGCGATGAGACAGCCGAACATTAGGAACTTGTTGCTTTTCCGCTCTCATCGATATCATCTTCACTACATCCAATCTGAAGTGAGTGCCCCAATGTAAACGTGTGTATGGACGTTTCCTTTTTTCAAAAACTATTGATGGTGGCAAAAGAGTGAGGCTTATGTTATCTTTTGACATGGGTTTATCCACTATCGTTTGCGGATATGTCAATTCGCTATTAATGAAAATGATGTTATGTCCGTACATTAAGTTACATTCTTATTAATCATCTATACATATTTATTAATCATAAAGACGGTCTATGATTTTCCTAGAAATAAATCAAGAATTACTCCACTTAGAAAACTTGACAACAGATTAAACGAACCATGCGGGGAGTTTCTTATCTATCTATCTATCTATCTATCTATCTATCTATCTATCTATCTATCTATCTATCTATCTATCTATCTATCTATCTATCTATCTATCTATCTATCTAT
>JAGDQP010004339.1:65734-76818 GCA_022664845.1 Lepisma saccharinum
TATCTATCTATCTATCTATCTATCTATCTATCTATCTATCTATCTATGTATCTATAGTGAATAGGCGACCAAACCTAAAAGCACCATTTTCGACTTGATTGGTCTTGAAAGTAAGAATTTTCATTTTTTTTAGATTAAGACTAAATTACCGGAACAGAAGGTGATAGACAGTCAAAATTAAATTTAAAATGTACCGGTACCTATTTTATCACACAATTTTATTCCTATCAAATTGACATGAAATTTATTTCACTAAACTTAATTTTGAAAACAGAAAATAAAAATGTCTTCTTAATTCATGCTTTAAATATAAATGATAGAATTATAAAATTCCGGGCGACCAAAAGTAAGATTTAAACTTCAATTGAATTTTATTCCGCTTAAAGACATTCCTGTCAGTTGGAACCCGACCTACAATAATCGCAAATGCAGAAAATTCAGAATGAAAATATTACACACGTCAACAATGTATCCTTATTGTAGAAAATATTTAATCAGTTCCAATGTTTAACTATGGTAATGCATAGAAGTCTGCGTTAAATCTTGGTAGAAACAACGTGTCAAGTAAGCACAGAAATATCCGTTTGATGAAAGTGTTTGAAGATTCTGTGGCAGACAGACGGAGGCGTGGTCGTCCTCCAACCGCACGTACAGCCGATAAAATTGCAAACGTCAAGAAAAGAGTGACTGAAGATCCGAGCACTTACATGAGAAGTTGTTCGCAAGAACTGAATTTCGTTCGTTGTTTGTTATAAAATTTCTTTAAGAAATATCTACACCCATAAAAGAACTTACCAACCCAGGAGCTTCAACTCTACGACAATGACAGCCACTGAGAATACAGTAATGCAGTAAGAGAAACTTAGCGAAAAAACAACGCAGACTTTAGCCTGATGACCGACGACTCTTGACAAGGCACAATTTTATCTATAAGCGGTTTCATTAACAAACTGAACTGTCGAATCGGTTAAAAATCCGCAAGTGATTCGTCAGTATCATCTGCATTCTCTCAAAGTTACAGTATGGTACAGAATCTAGATTGGAGGATGTCGTGAGACAGTACTTCTTCACTGACATTAACGTTAACAGTGCTATGGTGACTGCAGAATATTATCAAGGGATGACTTAAACATTCTTGACAAGCCAATTGAAAAAAAAATGGTTTAGGAACAATAGTTTTAACATGACGAGACTGCGCTGAACACAGCACGTGCTAAAATTGAGTTCTTGAGAAGACTCTTGTTGGGCAAATTATTTTCAAAATTCTATGACATTGTATGGTCGTCAATATCAAGTGATTTAACGACAGATAAGGCGTTGGTTCGCTGGCTGGAAGATAGCGGGTACAAATCCCACTGAAGTTACTTTTTTACTATTTTTCATTCATAAGAACATTAATTTTCTTTGTTGCTACTTATGAATAAAAACTTCCTTTTTCTTCTTATAATATTTTCAACATTTCATTGGGTCGTTTTCATGTTCAAAAGATGAAAATTTTATCTGAATGGATGAAAATTCCTCTCAAGAAAGTTTACGTCCGCGTTCCCATTGAAAAGAATCCCATCTTCTGTCTAGCGAAAACTTCTAATCTTTTCTACGATGAAAATCCTGTCTATAAGAGTGATCCTTTTTCGGCTCTCGATAGATGAAATGTTCTGCTCAAATCGACCGGAATTCCGCTCTTGGAATTTATTGTTAAACTATCCATTTTTAAAATAAATAAGTCGAGGATTGACAACATTGGAGCAAGTTACATGGCGGTTTGAACGAGTTAAGTGTTTGTGCTAAATCTGCATTGAGTCTGTGCAATTTTTTGGGCCTGGAATATGATCTCATCAGTCCACTTCCTATGAATAAAATTTCAGCTAAAGAAGTTTCACCTCAACTGTCAAAAAGGACGGTAGGTGAGATTCAACTTAAAATTTTTAAACAAAAAACGGGCCTAGTTCGATAGTTAAACGTAGGATGAACTTAGAAAAAAGAAAGTACTCAAATCACAAACTGACCTCCGACATTAGATTTCCTCGGATTTCAAGGATGGCACTTTATTTGCGTGGAACCCACATTCCTCTACCACGTTTCGTCCCCTTCCTATCATATTTAAAGTTGACGGGACAATACTTTTCGGTACCCAGCAAAATATTCCGATAGTTAAATTTTACGATTAGAAAATTTTTCCAGTTGGATTCAAATAAAGGACTTTTCAGGAACACACACACAAATAAAGTTGTCTTTAGTTTAAAGAACATTTGATCCCCCGAAAAAGGTCAGTAAGTCGATTTTTTTTTTAGTCAGTGATTCTAAAACTTATGCAATTTTAACCGTGTTTACGCAGCTCCGGGTTTGATTAGCATGAATTGGACGCCTAGCAGAAACTATCACTAGTTTTCCTGACCGAGTATATCATGCTATGTTACACATTTTCCGTATTCCGCCATGTCCGTTAACACTACACAGTAAAAAAAACAAAAAAAAAAAAAAACAGTTTCTTAAAGTTGATAAAATAGTTCTTATCTGTGCACCACGAAACAATTTTCTTAGATGAGATTAGATAACAGCATTCTCATTTAATTTAAAATAAGCGTATACCGTCTTGAAAATAAGATCAGTAATCTTATTACTAAACCGGCATCCTCTTTAAGAAACTGTTTTCTACTGTGTATTATTCGCGAAACTAATGGACACTTTCTGTGGAGGAATCGTTTCAGAAACGCAGTTCTGACTTTCAGCATGTCGATCGACCTTCAAACTCCTCGGATATCAACCCAAATGCAGAGGCATATCACTGGATACATCAATGACTTCCATGCCGCATTTATGGCCACATGACACACCTAAATTGGCCATACCTCGCAACCCGACTGCAACCAACGATGATGTTCAGTAAATGCATAGTTGCTGGGGGCAAAAAGAGGACCTGCAAGGTATTAGGTACTTTTTCATAATTCAGTGATCACTCAGTATTGTTTATAAGTTACGGTCACTATCGTAATAACTACAGTTTCCTTAGGGACGGAATTTGGAGAGGTATAAAACTAAACTTGAAGTAGGGGTCTACCTTTCTGTATCGATTTATGAAATCCATTGAATACTTACCCAATAAGATCTTGGTGTGAAGAAATTATATCCCACGTACTTTTCTCCTTACACATAAGATTTTGTTTAGTGGGAGCCTCTTTCACGTGTGTTGAATTCGTACAAAATTTTGTTATCTAAAGAAAAAGAATAATATTGTAATTATGAAACTCTTTAGAAGCTCCACAATACCATGCATTAAAAACAGAAACAAGGTTTAGAATCAATTAAGTAGAGACTGTTACCAAGACAAAGGTGGTTTTATTTATTGATTTGATTTGACTTTTCATGAAGTTAAGACAATCAATAGCCATTACTTCTGAGCAACCATTCTTTAGAAGAGTTGTAAGAATTCTATACTAAAGGCGATAAAGAAAGATAAAAAAAAAGGTAGCCATATAAGAATAAAAACATATATCTACGTATACCTCAAAAAGTAATAATTTACAAATTCACATACATGTACTAATTGTAAATATACATTGGTACACCATAATATATCAACGCCTTCAAGTACCAACAGACTTATTGTTAAAAATCACTTGGTTTGCATCAAATAAAATTACTAACTCTGTTAGATAAGTCTGGGCATTAGGAACTTCTTAGGGAAATTGATGGAATTTGTTGTCCACAGAAGTAAAGCATTAAGCACCTTTTACTTATTTTTTACTTTTGTCGTAAAAGTGTTTCATGTTTCTTTCCGAAGATACTGTTAAGAACTTTGGTGAGTAATGTAGTGTTAAATTCGTGATAGTATCCTAAAAACCGGACATTTTTATATACGTAAGAAAGTAGATGTTTGCATCATACACAAAATCAAAAGAGCGGAATTTTTCAGTTTTCACCGAAAATTCCTAAGTTTGAATCGAAAAGTTTTTTTTTTTTTTAAGAAACACTTTCGCTTTGGATAGAAAAGGTTATTTTTTTAAAAGATGTAATTCCTATACTTTACTGAATGTAATTTATTCTTCAAACTTGAAAGGGTAATTTATCATCTATTTAGAGAGGCTCACAATGCATCATGGCTAGTAGTCAAGTTTGTTATTCGTTATTTGTTACTGCGAAAATTATCGAAAGATGAAGCTCTACTTTGAAATGAATCGTGTTTAGTTAACATGACAGCAGAAGATCTAATAACATTTCTCAATGACAACAACAACCAGAAGACGTCAGGAGGAAGATAATACAAGAAATCTTTGAACGTTGTTCTCAAGTATCTGAGGGGATGAAAGAGACCATTTCAAAAAGGCTCTCTCTCGCAGTTGCCCGGTTAGTGTAATCGATAAAGCGTTCGCTCTCTGGCGGGAAGGAAGCAGGTTCAGTTCCCATTGATTTCAAGTTTTTTTCTGTTTTTCATTCATAAGAACAATACTTGTTTTCTAACTATTCATGAATAAAAGCTCCTTTTCGCTTCCTTTTACATTTTCAATATTCTATTACGTCATTTTAATGTTCAAAACATGAAAACTTCATCTAAATGGATGAAAAGTTATCTAAAACTTATTGCATTCCCATCGCAGAGTTACCATAGATTCAATCTTTTTCGAACACAAATTTATAATCTTTTCTCCGATGAAAATCTGCTTTAAACAAGTGATCCCTCTTTTCGCTCTTCCGAATTTAGTATGCAGGAAACCAATAGAATAGTTTTACGTAAATACACAAATAATTAGGTATTTCTTAATTTACTATTGTACTTTAAATTAACCAGAGGGCTCCAGCCCTAATCGTTTAGTGGTATAAAAGCTGCGGGTTTTTTTTATGAACGCTAAGGCACAGTGAGATCTTCTCATTATTTTATTTTATCTATTTTCTATGGACTGGATATGTATGTGTAGCCGATACCCGTCACACGTCTGAAGGATGAATCACCAGCGAGCGCTTTTTAGGGTCCGGGATGGAGAACCTATCAGTCCGGACTTATATTATAGACATTATTCCGACGACATTATAGATATAATCTCTGTCTGGCGTATATGAAGAAGACTGGAAAACCTCAAGCAGGGTGCACTGGAAGTTCTTGCGCTGACCATAATTTATAAAATAAATATTAAATTATAAAGACAGAAGGTTAAAGTCATTACATCCATATCCTAGCAGCCCAAGGATATCGGGTCGGTATCGGACCAATACTGGGCCAATAACGCGGGAATCGATCGTGGTTGGCCGTTCTGCAGCAATATTGATCGACAGTGGCGTGGTACGATATTTTGACATTCCCGAAACTTAAGAAACATGTATTTCAACCAGAAAACAAGGGGTGGGAGCTTGGCAGTTTAAAATACAAAGTTTAGGGAAATATCACTATCTGGAAATATCACCATGTGATATTGATTGACATCGATCAACATCGTTCTTCAATATCCACCAATATTGAGAACTAGTGAAGTCGGTCCATTACCATTAGTCGATATTGGTGTCCAATATCGATTAATATAGGAATAAGTTGGTCTCCGATAGCCATCATTATCAATCTCCGATACCGATCGACATCGACCTCCGATAATCGGCCAATATCGGCAAAAAGGTTGTCATTCATTATAATTGATCGATATCGGATAACGACCTCGATCAATATCGCAATCGTCCGTTATTAATATCGGCCAATATCGATGTGGTGCTGAGGTACATTCAATTTCAAGATTATTAGTTACGACTTGTTTTCTAATTCCTTAATATTTCTATGATTATCATACTTGAGATTGATCAAAAACAAATTCTGTCCGCTAAGTAGCTGCAGATCTGACCAATAATGAATTCCTGATCTCATCTTTGTTTCCACCTGGAAGCTAAGTGTGACAAGTTTGTTAACAGAAATATTATGGTTCTTCAAACTGCACACTCCAGCGCACCTTTAACTGACTAACTTTGCACAACACGCCTGAGGCGTGAATATGACATGAACTTTACTAATAAATAAACAGCAAATGTGTTTATAATATAACCACCACCTTTCAGTGGTTAGATACACTCCTTCATGATGACGAATTCACCGTGGCAGCTATTTTCCGCGGGGAAGACCAAGGCCTATAATTAACCGAGGTGTGTATATTCAGTAGGTGCGCTGACCCTTCCATTACATAAGACCATCACAACAGTACCACATATCACCCCACGTGGTGTCAACAAAGACAAGCGAGGTTCAGAAAGGAAGAAAGTGTTAAGCGGTTCTTAATAAATAAGGGAAGACTTAAATACCCAAAATGATCCTGGTTTATTGATTTAATAGATCAATGAAGATATATGATATAATGGAAAAGATGGATAACTTAATATAACCGTAACGTATTTTAAATAAACAGTTGCAGTGCAGTTTTCAGCTATTTTAAATCAACGATAAACAGGTGAGTACTAAATCAACTTAAGAGGGCTCTTTTATAGACTACTTTGCTAAATGTTTCAATCGCACACTCTCGAGACATTTAAAAGTGAATAGTTTAGCGCGTGCTGTAATAATTTACATTGACAAGATTATTGGTAGCAACTACTTGAACCAATCACAAATCTGACGTATGTAAAATAGTTTCTACAGCTACCGAATGTCACGTTTTGAAGAAAAGATAGCAATCAATCCCAGGGTAGACTGACAAAAATACATATTCAAGTTGTAGCACACCATATCTAGTTCAAATATTTTTTAATTTGAATTTATTTATGAACTTCATATATCGTTGGCTCAGGCCGGACCGTATCTGGTATTCCACTTACTTTTGTTACCTGGAAAGTGTGGCTGGTTATTTATTTATTTATTTCTGCTTGTTAAAATCCTCACATTAGTAAGCTCTTTTGTTCTTCTCAGTGTTAGAAATGCTATCATGTTTAACTATTTGCTTGGTTGAATTATATTTCAAGTGATAATATGGTTTTAATTATTTTTAAATAGTTGTTGATTCCTCAAAATGATATTTAAAAAAGAATATTTACCAGAAAATTAGCTTACAAAGTGAACCATTAGGTGAACTTTAACATTGTGATCAAGATGAGAAATGGAAAGTGGACGCGGATGGATATATGGGATCAGTCTGATGTTTAGTTGTCGAGATTTCTCACGTAAATAGTCACAAAACTTTCAGTATGCCAGGGGAAAGTTACTGTGAAACAGAGAAATAGTTCACTTAAGATGTTGGACATCGTGTATGAAAAAAATCAACAATTTCATCACTAAGAGTTATAAGTGCTATCAAGATTGAATATGTTCTTAATTTTCGAAAGCATAAATCCTCGACATTTACATAGAAAGATTACAAAAGGTGAAATTTCTAGGTGAAGTGCAGATAAACTCGTTAATTGAAGTAATTAAGTGATTTACAAGGTTATTTTAAGTGTATGCTGAATGGAGATCCCTTGTTATCTTATAAAACTTGGGACATTTTCCGGTGTTAAATTCCAATCAAATCCAAGATGGTGTCTCAAAAATATAACTCCAGGAAGTCAGTTGCTGTTGAAACCCGATGTTGGGACTCTTGATTATAACTGATTCAAATTATGCGAACCCAGCTATTGTTTTGCCTCATACTTGTTTTGTAGGCATACGTACTCTTTTGGTTTCACAAGTTGCAAGTTAATCGTAGCGTCTGGAAATTAGTGGTTTGCGTCCTAGGGATAGACCCTCTACTGAATGTTACTTCACCTTTTCAGCTTTTACCCACTGGTTTAGGAATTACTTACCACTGAAGTGTTATAACAATTTTCATTTTAGAAGTAACTTCATGATAGTACTATCATTTCATTAGGATAATATTACATTTTAGAATAGAATAGCTATAAAATCACGGCGTCTGGCTCTAAGATTACTTTCATTTGCTGCTATATAATCTTGTTGATGTTATATTGGAATTATTTTAGTTGCGACCATATTCACGGTAATCCTTTCATTGGAATAACAATTTGCATTTTATAATAGCGTAACTTTAAGTGGCAAACTTTTCCATTTTTCTCAGTTTCACAATAAAACTCTCAAACCTAAAATTGAGTCTTCTAACTTCTTTCTTTCAATATGAATCCAGAGAGACATTGGAATTTCCATTCGAAAATTTGAAACATGCAGTTTAATAATGAGGGACTACAGTATTAAGGACAGTACTTCATTTTTCAAGTAATAGACATTGTCCAATACACACGCATTTAGAAAATTGTTCTAAGATAAATTTCCAATTATAAACTTTGCTCGTGGACATTTTTGTTGTGAGGAGGCAAGCCCCTAACATCACGTAGCGACAAGCATATGAAACTACCGCCAAATTGAACTTGGCGCAGCACGGAGAAAGAAAGCATAATGGTAGTAGTCATTAGCACGGAAGCTTATCGGACAAACTGAGAAAATGAGGATCTTTGGATTTGGCAAAAGAAACAAGAGAGGAAACAAGTTAGTAGAATTCTCAGAAGCCAACAGACTGTTCATTTCCAATACATTTTTCAAGAACCAGTCCCAGAGGAAGTGGACATGGAAAGGCCCAAATGGGACTAAAAACGAAATAGACTACATTCTATCGAATAACAGGGAAATTCTGCAAGATGTGTCTATTCTGAACAGTTTCAAAGTCTCGAGTGATCATAGGATGGTGAGATGTAAATACTAGATGTAAAACTAAATACTAGACTTGAGAGAAAGAAGCTTAGCAGAGGAAAACCACCAGTTTTAGATCTGAAAAATCTAGAGCAGTGTTCGATTTGCTATAAATTACGAAGGGGGGATCCTACAACAAATGGTTGCTGATAAATTTGAACCTACTACCTGTTTGGGTAGAAATACAAAGATTTTATCCCTGATTGGGATGATATTCGTGTTCAACAACCGGGGATGAAATCCTATGGTACCAGGGAAAATCCCCGGAATTCCCCCTGGCAAATCGAACACTGATCTAGGGAAACACAGACAGACATTCGAGATAGAACTAAGCAACAGATTCAGCACCTTGGAAGAGTTAGAGGATGAATAAGACATAAATTGCAGAAATAAAATACTGACTGAAATAATAAGAGAGACAGCCAAGGAAATAGCAGGCACCAGAAAGAAAAGAGAGCAAAATCTCAGAAGAAACTAAACTCTTGATGAAGAAAAGAAGGGAAATGAAAGAAGAGGAAAATTACATAAAGAGGATTGAGTACATACAACTAAATAAAACCGTAAGGAAGAAAATAAAAGAGGATGTTCGAAGATACAACTAAAATCTTGTTAAAAATACAATCGAGGAAAACAAGAGCCTGAAGAAAATCAAACAGCAGCTCCTGATAGGAAAAAAGCAAATAATTGCAGTTCAGAGACCAGACGGGACCGTAACACATAATAAGGATGAAATTATAAACATATTTGAAAATTTCTACAGAGAATTGTACTACTCCGAGGAAGAGCTAGGAAATGAAGCCTCAGAAGAAAATGATGTAGAAGTCCCGGACGTAATGAAATAAGAAGTGGATAAAGTACTTCGAGGGATGAATAACGAAAAATCTCCAGAAGATGGACTCACAGCAGAGATGTTTAAATGGGGAGGTAAAAAGATGAAAGAGGAAGTTGCTAAATTATTCTCAATGTACCTGAGGAAGAGAGAAATACCGTCAGCATGGAATAATGGTGTTATCATTTTGTTGTATAAGAAAGGGGACAAAGAACGCGTCGAAAACTACAGGCCAATTAGTTTATTGTCAGTTCTATACAAAATGTTCACCAAAGTTATTTTGAATCGTATTGAACGATACTTAGATTTTAACCAGGGAAGGAAACAAGCTGCTTTCGTCGTGGATTTAGCTCAATGGACCACATACAAACATTGAATGAAGTTATGGAAAGGGCTAATGAATATGAACTTCCACTATGTTTGGGATTCATAGATTTTGAAAAAGCTTTCGGTTCGGTCTCCTTGGCAGCATTACCTAAATCAGTTGAACATCAAGGCATCGAAAGTGCATACATCAAGTTACTACAAAACATTTACTCGACTGCCACATCTGTCATTAGACTACATCAAGAAAGTGAAAAATTTGAAGTTGGAAAAGGGGTAAGGCACGGAGATTCAATTTCCCCAAAACTGTTTTGTGCGGTCCTGGAGAGAGTGTTCCAAAATTTAAACTATGATGAAGTTGGAATAAAAATTAATGGCGAATATCGTCATCATCCTGTACAATCAACATGTTGCGAAGAAGGAAGTAAAGATTAACGGAGAGACAATAGGCATAGCTGATGAGTATGTTTACCTTTAGGCCAGCTCAAAACATTAAACGCCAAGTTGACTGATGTAATTAACAGAAGATGTAAAATGGCGTGGAGTTAGTTTGGAATACTACACTTTATTTTTAAAAGCAAACTACAAATGTGTCTGAAGCGTAAAATTTATAATCATTGTGACTTACCTGTGATGATGTACGGCTGTAAAACTTGGACACTGAATGCACAAACGACTCAAAGATTGATTCACAGAAAAAAAACAATGGAGAGATATATGCTAGGAATAACCAGGAGGGACAGGAAGACAAATGAATGGATTCGCGCACAAACAAAGGTAGAGGATGTAGTCAAGACTACAAAGAAGATGAATTGGAGATTGGTCGGTCACATAGCTAAACGAGCAGATGGAAGGTGGACGACAAATGTACTACATTGGATTTGTCGAGAAAAGAAACGACCGAGACAACGTCCAAATGTAAGAAGGGGGAGGCCTTCATTCAGCAGTGGATAGAAAACGGTTGAATATGATTTTAAATATATACATGGCAACGCCCTAGCCGAACTAGTCTACCGTTCCCGTAATATCACCAAAGTCAAGCAGCTCTGGGTCTGGTCAATGCTTGGACGGGTGACCATTGCAGTACTCCTGATGGCGTTGCCTGTGCGGCGTCTACCCAGCGTCGTGAGGGCAATTGGGCAGCTACCTGAATAAAGAGGTAGCGATTACAGTTGAGAACTTCGGCTCCCCTGCCTCTCCCAACACGTCTGGCCAGCGTGGGAGCAGTAGACCACCTCCTCCCTCCGGGAGAGGCCTCATCCAGTAGTGGATTGAATATGGCTGTGTATT
>JAGDQP010004340.1:0-22389 GCA_022664845.1 Lepisma saccharinum
TTCTGAGAATTCCACTAACTTCTCTCCTCTCTTGTTTCTTTTGCCAAATCCAAAGTTTCCCACTTTCGTATCACTGCTCTGCTTGGTTCCTACTTTCGCATTGAAGTCTACCATTACAATTTTGTAATGCGATTTGCTACTATCCAAAATCTTCTGGATCTCCTCGTATAGGTCTTCGACTTCCTCCTCCGGGTGTGAGGTTGTTGGAGCATACTCTTGTATAATTTCCATACTGTATCTCTTGTTAATCTTTATTACTACCCGTGCGATTCTATCTGAAATTCCTTCAATTTCTGTGATCCGTGACTTCAGGTCTTTATTAATTATAAAGCCAACGCCTGTCGCTTTTCCAGTTTCTGTTCCTTTAAAGTAGAACGTGTGCCCCGACGGTAGTTCCAACTGTTCTTCATTCTTCCTCCACACTTCTGATAGTCCTATGATGTTCCACTTAATCATCTTAAGTTCACTCTGCAGTTCTTCTAATTTTGTCCTCTCCTGCAAGTGACTGACAGTTAAGGGTCGCTACGTATAGATCCGTTCGAGTTGCTGTGTCGGTGTCCTGGCAGTCTGCAGTCCAAACCCGGGCATTTTGACCCTCTGACTTCCTGCAGGACTGACCGCTGCCGTTGCCAGCTGCATTCCGTCCTCCGGGCAATGAGGACCTCCGAGGCTGTTTCCTTGCTTGTACCATCATATGTAAAGAAAGGAGGGGTGCTGACATTTGACTCACCACGCTGTCAGTTAATGCGGGTTGGTGAGCAGCCCATCCATGTTCGTTCGCCAAGCAGTTGCTTGGGTACTAACAGGCCCCACGACGTGAACGTATGGATTGGACATTAGGCGTCTACCCCGGTCGGTTCCCTTAAGTCTCAGCAAGAGGAATTAAGGGGTCTCCTCCCAGTTAGTGGCAGAAGCCTTTTGGGGCGACAGTCTCGGTTTCCCGGCCAGTATATATATATAAGTATATACCGACCGCCTCGTGTCTAGTGGTTAGCGTTGCTGACTACGGATTGATGGATCCCGGGTTCGATTCCCATCACTTAAACTCTTCTCTCCCAACCCGTCCGGTCAGCGTGGGAGCAGTAGACCAATCTCCTCTTTCCGGGGAGAGGCCTCATTCAGTAGTGGATCGAATATGGCTGTGATTTATTATTATTATTATTATGATTAGAAGAAATTTTAGACGTACGGAATCGAGATAATAACAATAACATTTCAGGTCGGTATCTTTATGATGACTGCATTACCTTGATGAGAGAGGAGAGAGATTCGGTCCATGAGTTTTTTTTTGCGTTAACTCGTGTGGCACCCATACATCAAGCTTCTTTTTGTATCCAGCCTTATGCAAATGGTTCCACACGGATTTTGTGCAATGTTTAGCTCTTGGACAATCGAAACAGTACTTACATGACGGTCGGACGCGACAATGTCCATGATTTTATCGACATGTTCGACACGTGACCTTCCAGTGCGTGGTACATCTTTGACGTCAAAATTACCGGCATGGAATCGACGAAACCAAAATTGCGCGTGATTGGCTGTTACAGTATCAGGACCATAAACACTATTCACATTTACAGCCGTCTGGCTTGCGTTTTCGCCTTTATAGAAGAAAAACTGTAAACTATAGCGTATTTTCTCTATGCTAGTGTCCATTTTGACGCGCGCTCACACAACACTGAGTCAACTCATCACAACTATCTGAACAGTGTTTGTAGTACGCAATCTCATCGTTTGAACGCCATCTCGTTGAACCCGATCGGACTTATACAACGCGAGATACAGATCACTGAAGCCATCTATTGGCAAAATAATGGATTACTTTTTACTACAACAGATACATCGTACGTAGATATTTGCTGTTCAATTGACAATTTTAAGAATATTTAAAAAATCAAAAGTTTGATTTTGTTGTCATTTCTAAAACAGAAGCAGGATTCGACGACCAAACTTGCCAGGTAAATTCCTGACATGAAAATTAAAATTTTATCTTCATAATTTGCAATAAATACATTGTTTCCATTTTCAAGCTAGAGCAACAACCAAAAATAAATAAATTAATTTATCAGTTTTAAAGTAAATTGTTGGAAAGAAAAATATTTAAATTTAATGATTTAAACTTTGTACTAGTATCTGCAGAAATATTACTAGTAGTAGTTTTTGTGGTAGTAGTAGTAGCACTTGTTGTAGATGTAGTAGTAGTATAAGTAGTACTACATTAGTAGTAGTAGTAGTAGTAGTAGTAGTAGTAGCAGTAGTAATAGTAGTAGTAGTAGTAGTAGTGGTGGTAGTAGTAATAGATACCGTAGAATCTGGCCATGCTGAAGCTCCCCCGAGATTCTGGCCACGATAAAAGTGACGCAGCTCCCAAAACTTACAAAGTTAAGGGCGCAGCCCGCCAAGTGGAAGCGAGTAGTGGTATATAGCCCAATGACTGTTGCCAACATGTTTTCTTCACCGCACACCAATGGGCGCGTACTTTTGCTAGTGGTAAATAAAACTGATATTTCTAGAAAAATCAGAAAAGATACATGAATGTAAAATTCAGTGTTTCAGAGTTGATTTGTATCGATATCTTCGCTCCAATGGAAAACTCACGAAAGTGCAAAAATCTGTCTTTGTGAAGATCGACTTTGAAACGTCATAACTCCTTTATAAATCAGAAACTACACTAAAATCTTTGCAGTATATTTTGAAAATACTTGTCTTCTGTGGTCTTTCATGTTTCGTATAATGTTCCTTTAGACAAAACTGTAGAAAAGAATGAATAACTTAGAAATGCAATGGAGCGACGATATTATACATCAAAATGTGATGGGGCCACAGTTGCTCAGTTGGTAGAACACTTACCCCTAGTGCTAGGGGTCGTCGAAGTGGTCCCTGCTCATGCTATGTGGACTTTGTGGTGGAGAAACACCGTGTGTGTGAGTTTTGTCAGGGTACTACCGTTTCCTCCCACTTTCTTCATTCCACCAATTCATCTCATCGTCATCCATACGGCCTGAGCCATAGTTACCTAAAGGCCTTAAAATAAATTCAAATTCAAATCAAAACGTGATGTCATTGGATTGTCAGTGTTGCCAATCTGCTATAAAGTTTTATTATTTCGAAGAGTACTGCGTCAATTTATGGTATTCTGTAGTGAACATAAAGATACGTGAAACACAGACGCAGGTTCGCAAATGCAAAGTGCGAATATTATGCCAGGCTTGACATTGAAAATCGATATTTTGATAATTTCTGCTCGTTTACTAGTCACAGTTTGCAGCGTTGATTTCTGTACTTCACATATGATGTTCATAACATCACTAAGAGATATCAAATATCAAGCAAACCGAAGTAGTGTTGTTTAAAACAAAAAACTATACCAGTGTTGTAAAGTTGACAACTCGATGGCATTACATTTTAACTTCTAATATCTGCCCTGTTGATAGAAATCAGCTACGAAAAACGAATTTTTACGTTATTCATTGTTTATGATTTATCGAGAAATATTAATTTTATTTATTATTGTAATAAGCCGATTTTGTGCTGGAAGTTGGGACCCTAGTATCTAAAAAACGAAGCAGATTTTGACACATGATATGATTGTATTCACTATATTTACACTAATCATAAATCAAGTCATCATATCAAAGCAAATTGAAGACCTGAATTGCAAAACATCTCAAGTCCACATTTTTTGTATTTTTTTTTGCATTTTTTCTATTCGTCGGTATCTATATTCCAATGGCTATCCACTTGCATAAATATTACATCCTAATCTCACCACAGAAACCCTTTTTAATACAAAATAATTGGACTGTTTTCGTTCCTCTTGCAAAATATACTCTGGTAGACTTGGGATGTTTTCTCAATTCAGGTCTTCAATTATGGATTGGACGAACACCAACGGAAGCGTCCGAGTTCAGCTGTGACTCAACAGAAACTACCACAATATACCGCAACTTAAGTTCCTTGGACTGAGTTATCTCACAGAAGAGCCCAAAGGCGGATAAACGAAAACACTTATAACAAAAAAGAACCTTAAGGCAGAGGAATGTAACAAAGTAAAACAAGCAACTACCTTCAACTCAATAATAAGTAAATCATAATAACTTTGAAATTATACACACATTTCTTCTGCTTATAAATGACTAAGCCTTACGCACTCCTCAGACCATAAAGTGCCTTGACCTACCAAGTGGCTTTCATTCAAAGAGAGTATCGCGGTGTTAGCGCAACGACACCCTAAAACAGCTTGTAATCTCCAAAACTCATTTATATGAGGGTACTTACTTCTATAGCATTTGGCTCTGTCTCAATTTCCTTGTGAGGGTTATTCAATAGCCTTAATCTGCTTGGAAATCTATCCTTTGAAAATGGAATATTTACTAATTCAGTAATAATTACTATTCTCGGGTACCTAATATTTACTTCTAAATAGATTACTAATGTAAGAAAACTTGGATAATTAATAGTACGGCAACTAAATATATGTTATATTTTCCTTTATATCTTTTGATAATTTAACAAGATTATAGAATAACCTTTGGCAAACTTTATTTTGTATGGGTCATTCTAGTAACCTTTGACTTCAGCCCGTCACGATTATCCGCCACGTTCTAGTTAAAAACAACAATCACAAACGTTCATGCTCCGGCCGGGATTGGAACCCGGGACCTTCGTCAAGATTATAGAAGCCATCTATTAATAATTCTTTGCACCCAAGTTTCAGTGAATTTGGGTCCTGCAGAGAAACTCCCTAGACCTATGAAAAATGAATATTCGATATTTTTCAAGTCGGCAACAAAGTGACAAATCCAGTTCGCCATATGATTAAATATCACATAGAAAGTTTACTTGTCGAGTTAAAAAAAATATGGAATATTCATTTTTATGAAATATATACAAAGAATCAAAGAATAGCCCTTGAATTTTACGAAAATCTATAGGTAGCTAGCTATTCCACTATAATCTCAAACTGTTTGCCAATTCCTAAATTTCTAGTTGTAAAAACAAGCGAGTTATAGACCTTGCCACCTACTTCGGTACAATTATGTTTCCAGGTTCTGCTGAAATGTAGTCTTAGTATGCCTTTTCTCCCACCTGGCTACTTTTTATTTATTTAATTACGGGAAGCTGCTACAGACCTTCGAAAATGGCAAAAATCTCAACAAAGTGGGCATGGATACGCCATGATCGGTGTTTGTCAGATGGTTCAGGTTTTCTCATAGGAGAGACTTCATTAACTCATTTTCCATTATATAGAAAATACATTGAAAATTGTCATTCATTTCAATGCATGTGTTACTCATTAAATGTAAAATAATTATAATAACTATATTTCTTCGGAAATGTGCTGATGTTATCTGGATGCACGTTCCTGCCATCTTATGCCATTGTAAGCTGTACGGAAATGAAACAGATTTTATCAGATTTTAGCCTGTACGGATATGTGTTGTACGGATCTGGGCCAGATTCATGGGAACAACTAATAGAAACGTGCCTTTATATGAAAAAAAAGTGAAGATCAATGAAAATCTCTTAGATCAAATGACCTTTCTGAATGAAATTCTGGAATTTAAGCCAGAAGAATCGAAAGACAAACCTTTCAGTTGTTTTCTTCTGTGAATGCGAACGTCCCCAACACTATTTTAAATTATTGGACAGAAGAGAAGTAATGTTTCAAATGTTGTATATTTATAATCTTTCGTGTGCGAAGTTTTAACAGTTAGTATCAAAGGGTAGAGAACTTCTGAAGAAATATGGTAGCAGTGACAAATAAGAACACAGACTCGATTCTGCACATGCGCTGTCTGCTTCTCAAGTTAAGGTACACGCGATTCTGCACATAACTTGCTTGGCTGTCTGATGTAAATAGGACTAATAATTAGTAATGTACTGTAATCAACCATTGTATTTTAGTATGACACATGATAAAAAATAATAAAAAACAAACATTTTAAAGACATTCTTTTCTTAAACAATTCGTACTAAAAAGTAAAAAAAATATTTGTTTATGCATAAACTGAAAAGAATAGCATGGGGCGAGCTCTCATAAACAGTCACTTTATAAATTCTTGAATTGGCACGCCACACGCTTTTCTTTTTAGTCACGCATTAACAAAATTATTATTTACTTTTTAGTATGAATTGTTTGAGAAAACAATGTCTTAAAAATGTTTTTTATTATTGTTTTTCCGAGTTATTTCGCTGTTCGGAAACTTCTTCTCAAGCTAATATTTTGTTACCCAAACCCTAAAGTGTTCTGCAACCAATAAAAACTCTACATCGTTGCAGGCTAGTGTTTATTTTAAGATAAAGAAGTCCATATCAAAAAATATTAAAATATGTTTTTAAAATACAATAGAATATTGTATTGTCCCCCGACTTACATCGCTATGCCAAAATTTCACCACTGTATGACGTCGGGAAATGAGTTAAATTTGAGGACACCAAGAACTATTGTGAACTAAAGAAAAAAAAAAATGTAATAAAATCCTTGTTTTTCAGTTGGAAATGCTGGTCAGCCTAGAAATAAAACAAAAGTAGGAGGAAACGGGAGAACCCCGAGAAATCCCACGTATATTGTGTTTGTCGACCACAAAGTCCACATGGCACGAGCAGGGATCGAACCGACGACCCCAAACGCAAGAGGTGAGCGCTCTACCATTGATCCACCGTGGCCCCAACACAGATAATGTGTTTCGTGTGCGGGGGAAGTCATTAAAGAAACTACGAGGTAACGTGTCGAGAACAATATCAGTTTTGTCTAATTATTTCCAATCTTATGTAAAAGAAAAACAAAACATGGGAGTGCCAATTTCAAGGACGTTTACCCTAGTTATTAAAATATACAAGTATAATAAATTTCTGGGACACAATGTTGATGCTACAAGTTTAATTATTAGTTATCATTTTGTAATATGATAGAGGCCTATATGCGTTGAAAATGTTAAAAACTCGAAGGAAACGTTGAAAAAAAAAATAGCTAGAGAAAATCGTGTTGTATTTATAGAAGAAAAAAAAGAAGACAGAAATCCGAAACAAGAAAGCATATTTAATACAAGCGGAAACTAACATTGCAATATTGATGTTCAAACCCGGTGTTTTCGTGCATTCGTTTTGTCGAACAGTCGATTAGCCAATGAAAATATTGTGCATGTTTAAGGTGAGTGAAAACGCAACAGGAGCCTTTAAGCACGGAATGGGGTGAGGAACGGTTGCTCGATATCTTGCTTTGAAAATGACTTATCAACGCTCAGAGCTTTCACCTTCGCATTCCCTCTTTATCTCATCGATCACTTATTTCAGTAAGCGGCGAATGTCTTTCTTTCTTTCTCTCTCTCTCCCTCTCTTCCTGAGCGCGCGTGTGCGTTCTCTACAAGAAAACAAATAGCTCCGCTCTTATTAATTGATACTTGATGAAAATAGTGGGATCGTAAACTTGAAGGCTAACAGAAACTGAACCTAATTCTACCATTTTCAATATATGTATAGGTCTACACTGTGCTTCAAAAATAATGGGCATTCAAATTTAATTCTCCACACCAAAACATCACAAATGACGTAATTTCTCGACAATTAGTGATGGCGCAAGACGTGTTGCCTTGGCAAATCACAGTCAAAGTTATACCCAACACATCTATTTGAGCAAACTTTATGAAAAAATAATTAGGCATATCTATGTTTTCCTATCCGCGACAACAGAATAAGTTTAATTTAAACTTATTGCAAGCTTGCATCAATTTTATCATCGCAAATCTAAAGCTTAAATCATACTATCTAGTTGTCATCTGATAAGCTTGCCATATCAAACTTTTTAGAACAAACGTGAAACTGGCCTGCATCATTTTGTTTTAAAGTATGGTCACTAAAGTACATCCAGCCATTATGGAGTACTGGATTGCATCTTTCTTATATTCTGAAATGCATACAGATGGACCTGATACCAGTATGAGCAAACCAAGTCACATTTTGAAGACTATTACGACACGAAAGCAATTTTGTTAATGATCAGTAAAATCCTGATGTTTAGGCACTGAAAACCTTGAAGAAAAGGTAGGCAAACATGCACTTGAAAAACCTTAAGGATAATCTAAAGCAACGATCTTCATCAAAAGATTGCAGCACTACCTCCGATATGTCTAATGTATTTTCATTGTTACACGAAATTTCATTGCTGCTCCAACAAATTCAAGCCTAGAGAGTTCAAACTTTCAGGGAAGAAAGTTCATAACCAATTCAAGAGCATGATCGATGCCGATTTTTAATTTTCTTTTTTGTTCATTGTTGAAAGAGCTTCATTGTTATAGGTTTCGATATTCACAACAACAATGAAGCGATTTCAACAATGAACAAAAAAATAAAATAGGCATCGATTATGCTCTTGAATTGGTTATGAACTTTCTTTCCTGAAAGTTTGAACTCTCTAGGCTTGAATTTATAGGAGCAGCATTGAAATTTCGTGCAACGATAAGAATACATTAAACATATACAGAGATAGTGCTGCCATGTTTAGTTTAGTTTATATAGTTTAAACACATATGTTAATATGTTGTATTTCAGACTTCTGTAGCCTAAAAGAAATACTATCCTGCACCGGGGCTGGGTTTGGCTGGTTGCAGAACACTTTAGGATTTGGGCCACAAAATATTAGCTTGAGAAAAAGTATTAGCACCGAAATAACCCGAGAAAAGGACTTGCCCGACGGTGCAATTTAACAGGTAAACGTCCTCAGTTAAGCACAGAGATTGGAAATAAGACACGTGGGCGGGCTTTTTACGTAACACATGCACTGTAAATACAAGTTCGAAAGGTCCATTTGTCAGTTCAACTTCGGACCTTTTCATAATTTTTTCACTTGTGTGGTTCACTTCTGGCTGACTTGTAGTTACTGAGATCTAGGGGGAGGGGCACAAATAGAGAATGAAAATGACCAGCCAATTTTATAGTCAAAGCTTATAAATCCTTTCAGACCATGTGGAATCCAACGTTCATCTTTTTCTGACTTGTATTAGGTTGGCACCAATGAAATGCCCGCTTTGACGCCTGGTGGGAAACGCACTTCAGCAACGCAATACAACACAGGGATCGACTGAGGTCACGCGTCTAGCGTCACAAACTCTTTATACGTCCAGGAAACAGGCTTTAGTTCCCACACAGTCAAGAGGCAGTGTGTTGTTGAATACGGTCGTATGAAAATGCACCATGGAGAACACAATTACGAGCGATTTTTCATTATGAATTCAAACTAGTGCTCTGCACAGCAGGCCGCAAAAGCGTTAAGAGTGCATTTGGGACAGGAATGGTAAATGAACGCACCATTCGCCGTTGGTTTGTCAGTTTTTGTTCTGGTTGCACAACATTGCAAAATGAACCCCGTAGGCACCGACCAGCATCATGTTTGGATGAACTGCTCAGGAACACCATACGGGACCCTCGGAAAAGTGTTCGTGCTATTGCAAACGAGTTATGCAGCACCATGCCATTGACAATTGGCGGCTCTGTGCGATCGTTAAGGTGAAAAAGTTGGACTCATGGGTGACACAGTAATTGCTACCGACCAACAAGAATCGCCTTCTGCATATGTCAAGATCTCTGAGTGTAAGCGGGAAGGTTTCCTGCATCGGATTATCACTTCAGATGACAAATGGATTTGTTATGAAAATCATAAACGGTTAGAACAATGGTTGGATCATGATCAATGTCCATAACGGTGTCCTAAACTGCTTCTCCACCCACGGAAGGTGTTGTTGCTTATATGTTGGTCTATGGTGGGAGTGATCCATCATGTCTTTCTCAGGCGAGGTGAGACCATCACTGTGGATCGTTACAGTGCTGAACTCCATGAAATGCACCGCAAACTTGTCCGCAAACGTCCAGCAATGGTCAACCGACGGGTGTTCGCATGTTACATGACAATGTCCGCCCATACGTCACGCAAAGAACGGTGCAGCCTCTCCATGAACTGCATGAAATCAATCCTCACCCGCCGTATTGTTCCGATCTCTCTCCCACTGACTTCCGGCATCTCGATCACTTCTTGGCAAGGAAGACTTTCCCTGATGATGTGGCGGTGCAACATACAGTTGAGGATTTCTTCCATCGCAGACTCCACACTACTTTCGCCACGGAATCCAATCGTTTACTGAGCGATTGCAACAGTGTGTGGCTGCAGACGGCGACTACGTTAACTATCAAGGTAATGAAGTTTTCAGTTTTAGGTCTTTGAATATAACCCACGTGAGACGGACCTTCCATTCGCACCAACTCAAAAACTACTGAGATCTGAAGAGCTGAAAATTCTAGCCTCTAAAAATTTTGAAGGATGTGTTCTTTCATTTTTTTCATATCTGCAGTCATATCGATAATACAGCTGGTGGACACGGACTTTATGGCCACCATGTATTTTTCTGCAGTGTTAGTAAACCAATACCGTATCAAATAAACTTACTATTTTCAAAATGGTCTTGTGAATAAGTATTCTTAGTCTTTCGTTTTAATTAATAAAGAAGTTTGAGAGTATCACATAATTATTATTTGTTGCATCCCCTCTAAGAGGTGAATCATTCCCCGCGTTCTAGGAACAAAGAAACTAGGGAGAAGAAAATGCGAGAAGTGGAGGATGACGTCCCCTCGCGTTCAACTAAAATCAACCACTGCATTAAATCAAAATCGTGTTTCTGGGAGTGAGTTTGTATTAACATCGCAGATATCAGAAGTTTGAACGTTATGTCACCGCGTTTCCAACCTGGTATATATTTTTTGAAACGGTCCTTATTGGATAATTCGTTACTTTATTGGATAATTTGTTTTGCTTATGAAGCTAATCATCATGTGTGAAGAACAGAATGCGATATTGCAAATAAATTCTGAATAATATACGTGGTTGAACTTTCGAAATATTCATCTTTACCTTTTCACCTCTTCTGTTATTGATAATTGGAAACGCTTGCGGCATGCAGCGAACAGGGTTGCCATCCGTTCCGAATTTTCCAGAACATTCGCAAGACTTAGCAAGATGTCCCGTATCCTGGAACAAGGTCTTTCTGGACTGAAACTATCCCGAATATTTTAGTTAAATTGCATATTAATTAAATTTCCCTTAGAATTTTCATTTAATTCAACAATAGTATTTAATGACGTACTGACGTACGTACATAGTGACGTACTGGAGAACATCACTTAGCTGATCTATAACTGAAAATCAGGGTTGAAGTTAATCTGATAAAGAACATGTATTTTCCCTGTTTTCTCAACCTATCAGTTCTGAATCCAAATCATGTTTATGTTCATAATAAAATGGCAATGAGTTTACCTTCAAATAGATTGTATGGTATAAAATGGAATGTCTTGTTTATGTGCTGTGTTGCAAAATAGACAGACTCATATTTCTCTTCTCTGTTTCTCATCCAGAGTTTGTAGAATCGTCGTGGTGCTGTGTGGCTGTTGCGTAATATGCTTACAAAAAATCGTTGAATTATTCAAGAGAAAGGAACAGCAAAAACAGTGTCATTTATGTTATTGCTTCCTCTTTTTGCTCTTCTTCTCTTTCTGAATGCTGAAATGCAAATTACTTGTATGTAGTGGTTAAATGCAATTTAGGTCTAGAGTTGTGTTTTCTGTTCGCTTATTTTGTTTGGCTTGAGTCATGAGAAATCGGGATAAACTTATTTTGCTTTTTTTTTTAGCTTACTCGTTGTATCACAAACTGATACATCACAAACCTCTCTTTAAACAACACAGGGATGACGCCAGGCTAAAACGAGTCAGGAACGCTATTTACAAATATGTTCAGGAAGAATCGCATGCGATAGGCTGGGAAGGGTCAGAAATACTAAAACAAGAGGCGAGGATGTTGGTTAGGAAATGGAAAGAAGCGAGATGAATCAAAGAAACGGAAACGGGAGATAAAGCGATGAACTGAAATGGCAGATTGAGTGTAAATGAGGAATGGAGGAGTAGTCAGAGAAGAGAGAAGAAAATATTCGACAAAATAAGGACTATTGTGAAGGTTTTTTTGTTTGTTTGTTAAGATTCCTTTTATTTATTTATTGCTTATTTATTTAAAATACTTTTTGCGCCTCGAATCATTTTCGTTCTTATGCAAAATCTCTGCTACAAGTTTGATGTAGTGTTCTAGTTGACTAGAGGGCGGGGCCAATGAGCGACGATCTGTGCTTGGTTCAAATTTGTTTAGTTTCACAAAGTAAACAATTTCTGGCACGTGATTAGCTGAAGATGTAGAAAGGATCGCGTGGCCTTCTGGTACTTATTATGAGCTGATAGTTGTTTAGTGTTTCGTCTGAGGAAGGTGTTGATAGGACACCGAAACTGCAACACGTACTGTGTGGTTTTACTTTTTATAATAAAGTCAAGCGTATAAACCTTGTCAGTAGGGTGAATCGATTTCTTTTTATCTTTGGTTCCTGGAGTGTCAAATATTATAAATTGCCATCACAAATATATGTACAAAATTTGAGTCCGATACGAATATCTTGAGATTGCACGTCCAGCTTGAAGTGTGGGTGTTTAAGGGAAAGTACGTGTTTGTATATTGATATAATATAATTCTAAACGATCTGAGACAAAAATTCCTAAATACTATAAATAGATTCAAACTTTATGCTTGTATCTATAGAAATAAAGTTTCATTCACGTGAAATGACATATTGTTGTATTAGTATAAGCAACCCGTCCCATATTAACATCCTAAAACCTAGAAAACATTTATGTAGCGGTGCAGTAAAGGTCGCAGCTCTGAGATAAAATACATGGCAAAAAGTTAAACTACCCAGGACTCACCACAAGAACCTCGGCCCAATTTCATTTCCAGATTTCGAATATAACTTTTGTGTTTTCCAGTATGACTGGGTTCTTCATCACATCCAATGCAGGTGAGGGGACGAAGATCTATTGATTTATTTGTCATATCGCCTGTGAAGTAGTGCTCGAAGTGGGGGGCGCGAGAGAGTACATTGTCCCCTTACCATTTCCATTTTGGATTTGGCTTACTTCTACTTATTTATTAATGGGAGTTCATTACCTTTACTTTCAATAGACAATCTCCGCTATTAGGTGCAAGCGTAGCCTTACATTTTCTAGGGCACTTCTGCAACCGTTCCCTTACCTTATCTAACCCACTTTGAACACTGCTGTGAAGTATTTTCTACCTCAGAGTTAGGTGGTCCAACATGATCGAATATTTTTGAACCAGGTTCCTGCACTAACAAGATATGTTCTTCTTGACAAATACTCGGGTGTAATTTATTGTCGGCAGACTTCACAAATTTTGTTTCATCCTTTATTCCGTCGAAGTACAGTCCAGAAAGCTTATGCACATCCGTCCAGAATGATCCTTTTGCGCAGCCAGCTCACCGTCTTGTTTTCCTTCTTACCAGAGCTGAAATGGGTCACCGGGTCTCTGCTTGGTACCCAAAGGAAAAAGACCAGGTCACTGAGTCAAGATTAGGACATCTGATAAATTGGGTCAAGATTCGATCATCGAGTCGCCGAGTCACAGCTAGTCTTGCCATTTTGGTCGAGATCGTATCTTGACTCATTTGGGCCAAGACTGTATTAATGGGTTCATTCGGGTTAAGTTTTGGATCGGGTCATCTGTCCGGATCAGGTCAGGTCACCAAAAGTGACCCTGTTTCAGCTCTACTCTTTACTTCCCAGGTTGTGAAGCGAAGATGACACCAAATGCAGGCGCCGCGCGATCCCATCACAAGCTAGATAAGAAGGATGGAGTTTGACTCTACTCTGATCACAAGTAGGCCGCAACTATACCACGATGGCAGGATAAGTGTTAGCAACATTTGTATAATCCTTTAGTAAGTCATGATTTTTTGTCACAATACCTGTAGTAGCACTTTCAAGTACACTTCCTTACTTTACTTTTGTTTTCAACCTTTCCTGTTTTCTTTGTGTTCTCTTCAAATTTTGGGCAATTATCTTCTTACCCTGAGATCTGCATTCCCTCTGACCGCCGAGGAAGTCCATTTTGAAAGCGTTATTGATTTCTTCGGACCATACTTACACAGAGAAGAGAGTCCGTGCATTTATAAAACGCAGCATCAAAAAGAGCATTTAACGAATGAAAAGAATTATCCTTTTCTTCTTGAAAGACCCAAGATACCTATCTCTATCGTACGATTTGTTAAATTCTTGCACTTTCTAATTTTTCTTGACTTATTCTTCAATTCTAATATCGGCTATCACCTAAATTTTCTTTACTCGATTTGCCACAATCAAGGGGGCTTTTCCTGTTGGCGTACCATTTCCTGTTGCCATTTTAATCTCTTTGAATACTCAATAATTGAAGTAGAAAGATTGAATATCTCGAGACATTGGTAATTAGGCAACTGTTTTGGTTCACTTCATAAGATAAAGAAGAATCACTCACGGAACATTATACTTATTATAAATACAGGACTCTTAGGGCTAGTTTTTCATTGTCCAGTTATCTTTCCAGTTAACTAACTGCTAGTTAAAGTTAACCTGAACTCTAACTTTAATATCCGTTTTTCATTTGCTTTTTAACTGCTGGTTACTTAACTTTTCGTTAGTGGGAACAGTGCGACGGTTGGCAATGGATTTCTACTATTTCGCCATCTAGGGAGTTGTTCAGGAATTATAAAAACAGTAGAATAGAGCATAGCACAGTAAGTTTTAAACAAAATACGCATCAAATTCGCTAGTTTCTGAAGTAAGAAATATGAATGTTTGATTTCATTAAGAGATTTGTGGAATAAAGAAATAAGGCAGTAAACACACATATGTAAAGAGTTGAGTTACTATCTAAAAAAATACGTATATGTGACGCCGACCTGGTAGCCGTATGGGTTGGGGGGCTACGTAAGCGACTCGAAGGTCCCGGATTCGAAACCGGCTGGTGCATGGATCTGAATTTTAATTAGCATCGCATTCATAATCGTGACGGACCTAATTCAGTTACTAAAAATCGCCCATACAAAATTAAGCTTACAAAGTTTAATTTTTACGTAGGCGTGACGGTTTCAGATCGCTGGCCCGCATATCCTTATACACTCTGGGAATATAGATAAACTCCAAGTTACGGCTGCAGCTTCCGTGCTATATGTAAGGCTCTATATGCTTTATTTCCTTGCAAACAATTACCACACATCTATAAACACCTACCGGCAACCCAGCTTCCTAAAAGTGCTACGAAAGCTATATGCCATTATCATTTCATTAATATGAAGTTCATCAACATATAAGAAGCATAGCCCCGTGAGGAGTTATGGCGAAACTTCGTCTTATGAATTACACGTATTTTGCCACAAAAAACACGGACAGTCAAGAGGGGTTAGTTGAAGTCCAGTTCGATGCTTTATATTATACATGATGTACATGGGGTTCTAATAAATGCACGTATTAACCCCCCAACGCGGAAGAAACTAAATAGTCCCTAGCACCTTTCCCTATTTCTCTCTCACTTTACACCTTCATTTCAAAACTTACATTTAGGATTTGAACACCTCTAGGCACGTTTGGAATGTTACATTTCTCGTGTAAATTTTACGTTTTTTGCGGCCCATAAAGTAAAGTAAAGCGGAATTTAACAGGTAGTTCGAAGAACATGAGCGCGATTTCAAGCAATGACAAGCAAGAAATACAGTACCGTAATTGAAATTAATGATTTTTTCATGAAAGAGTTCATAGGCAGAGAACAAATTTCTTCGGTTTTGGGATGCGTTTTATTTCGCTCGGCTGCAACTAACAAAGTAATTAAGATTTTCAGTTTGGGAGGGTATAGCCAAAATTAGAGCTTGTATACAGAGTTTTGCAGTTTTGTTCCAATTTATTTTTAATTGTAAAAAAAAATAAGGTTGTACTCAAGAATTTTCGGGGGTTACACATTGGGTGGTCTAGCAGAATCTCTGTATTTATATACTTCACAGTAATTATAAAAAAACACACAACTGGTAGTCAGCGAAGTTCATGTGCTTCATGAAATATGAATGTTGAAACTTTTTTTTTGTTACCCGCAACTAGTACTCTCGCAAAAAAAAGGGATATGGTAAGGTGAAAAGTAGGGTAATGTTTAATAATTTTATTATTGTTTTTCATTATCATTTTATGAATATTATGTTTGCATCATAATCATATGGATAAACTTCACCTTTGGAACCCCTGCGTCCGCCAGCTACTGATCAATGTGTACGTTCTACACTACTCATTCCCTTGTAAATAATTCACGAAGTGGGGTAAAGGGATATTTAATCATCTTGTTTCAATTAGCTTTATTATTTGCTGGGTAAACTTTACTTAATGACCCACAAAAAGATGTAAGATTTGCAGCACAAATGTAAGATTTCCAACGTGAGTGGAAGTGTTGAATTGCAAAATTTAACGAAGCTTCGAGTCATGGAAGTATGAAATGAGAGCAAAAGTTAGTTGGGACTGTTTATGTGGTTGCGTGTTGGGAATCAGCACATTTAGTATATGACAAACGTCATGCGCATCGCGTATAATGAACACAATTTTGTAACCTGACCTTAAATAATCGTATTCACTCACTCGACACGTACATGATTTTTCGTAGAAAAGTAGTGTCATTCATAAATCGAAGTGTCGCTATTAGTATTCACACGCCGCCATGTTTGTGTGTTGACCAACTGGATAGAGTATTTATCGAATTAATAATGACACAGCTTTTCGTGACACTTTTCGTATTTCTGGCACTAGGAGTTGTATAGAAGCGTCAGTAATAATTATTTGCAAGGGAATGAGTGGTATAGTTTGTACACATGGGTCAATAACTTGAGGAAGCTGCCAGTCATCATGTAAAGGTGATCGTTTTTCTATTATCATTATCGTTTGGGGAATATTATGAGTTTTTCTCACAATCATACGGATATTATTTACTTTCGGGATCACAGATTCCGTCAACTACTGATACATGTATACGTTCAGCACCACTCATTCCTTTGTAAATAATTCACACATAACATCTAGCTACAACTAGAAATCCAAAAAGCGTTTCTAAATATCATGTGTTATTATTATTTTGTTAAATAAACACTCGTGTTGATCAACACATACAAATATGGCGGCATGCCCAAGAATACTAACGACCTACTTAATATTCATACTTCATGTTATGAATGACACATATTTTGATAGAAAAATCACGGACACATGTCGAGTAGCAAAGGCAGTTAAAGTTACCTTACAACATGTTTTCATTATACGCAATGCATCTGCCTTTTAACATTCACTCAATGTGCACTCTCAACTCGAAAGCAACTAAAGTTCCAGACACTTTTTTTTTGCTTTTTCACATTTGCATCACTACAACCTTCGTTATATTTTCCGTTTCAATGCTTACACACAAATTGAAAATATTACATTTCTTCTGTAAATTTTACATTTTTGGAGCTCCAAAAGTAAACATCGCGTTTCAACACCACACACTTCCATTATTCTTGTAACTTTTACATTTTGAGGGAGTGCAAACGCAAACTAACTTCATGCCCCAGCCAGCACAAAACAAAATTTTTCGTACCGCACCTAACTGAATCTGAATTTTAAAAAATAAAAAAAGATGTTAAAAAGTTGGGTAGAAGAACTGTGATGTTTTCCTTATGTGTTCTAATACAATTCTATCATCCTCTTCATCGGAAGAGGATGAATCTGAAATCATATGCAACATCTTTCACAGGTGGCAATTGCCAAACTTTTTTAAAAACCTCCAGTTAGCGCGTTAACTGGAGGTAGAAGTACGGGTTAATTTAACTACCAGTTTGCTCAGTTTAACTGTTGGTTATGCATTAACTAGACATTGAAAAACGGGTAAACCACCAATTAGAGTTTAACTGTTAGTTACTATCTAACCTGTACTTTAACCAGGCAATGAAAAACTAGCCCTTAACAAATTTAGAAAATGTGAATTTAAAATAAAAAGGTTATAGCTAAATTATGGAATATATTCTTTGGCTTCACTAGCTCCAAGTTCATCATTATTATTGTTGTTATCCAGCAAATTTCACTCTTCTTTCTGTCTGCCACCTATGATGAAAGCGACAGTTTCGATTAATTCATCCCAGCGATTTCAAGCTCGATGCTCACGCAACCTCAAGGCATTGTTGTATCGGACTCAAATTGTGCACGTTTATTTGTGATATCATTTTACAATATTTGGCACCCCAGGAACCAATATGTTTTTGTAAAAATTGATTCATCCTACTTGTTAGCTTTTTAAAATAACTTTTGTACACTATTTCAAACTGCCGACAAGGTAGCTGTATGGCCTGAGGCGTTAGGCCAGCGACTCGAAGGTCGCGGGTTCGAATCCCCCACAGGGGCATGGTTGTTTGTGGATTTCAACTAGCAGGGCCTTGACAATATATATAGTCGTGACGTGCCGAAGTCAAAAGTTTCTAGAATGGTCCATACAAAATAAAGATGACCAAACTTTTACTATTTCAAACTATTTGAAGACTATCCAAAGAAGCTGTTTTAGAATTGAAACGAACATGGTATTCGTCAAATGATATGAAGAAAATGTGAACAAGAATTGCTTAGAAAGCAATCTGGATAATTAAGTGCGCAGCTCGTATATAAAATTCACCTTTAAAATTGGTGCAGATGCACTACGTCGAGTCACCTGGTCAATCGGGTCAAGTTTTGGACTGGGTTACCATGTCTATGCTTGGAACACGACCTGACGCGGTGGGCCGATTTCGATCTGGTGACCCGCAAGGTTAAGCAGAGTTTTCAATTATTTCCTTTCATTTGAACTATGTTTCTTTCAGGGGTGACCGGGACCGGACATGTTACACTCAGAACACAATAAATATGACCCAAAATTCTCAGTTTATTATTAGTTCTCAGACCGCGTCAATCGAGTCATTCCGGTGATATTTCAGACCGGATCACCGTGTAACCTACATTCGGGTCATGCCTGGTCACTGCGTGAGTGAAAGTGATTCTGCTCCAGGTCTGATTTGGCAATGTGAAAGGATCTCACTTGATAACTCAGAATCACAAGTGACAAAGTGGGAAGTAAATGAGCTGGGGTACGAATTTATACCGCAACCAGCTTGTGTCCCCGACCTTGCACCAGGTGTCCTTTTTTTTTTTAGCAATTAAGCACAGTGTTTCATCAATTTGGAATTTGCAGTTGTGAAATTTATGACAGAGTGATTTCTTCTTGCCGCACGATTTATTTTCTTTGGAATATTCCATTTTGTCATGTGTTATTTTACGATTAGGATTTTACGGTTTAGTAATTTCTGCTCCAAAAACTACATATACGCAACATTTCACCCATATTGGGATCAGTTACTAAGTCAGATATCGTCTATTGGGGGGGCTGGAAGTTTCGGTGCAAATATTAAAATACCGTTTGATTATAAAGGCTGTTAAATTATCAACTTGACATTACTGTTGGTCGGTTAATACTCTTACTGATGTACTAATTAACGGAATTATATGAAATTAAACTAGTAATTTCCTTTAAATATTGTTTTGATGTTTTGAATTACTGTATTGGTGATACTTTCGATCTGTGCCTAAATTTATTGGTACAAAGTGCTTAGAAAGTGAAGAGTCTATATGAACTGCAGGATCCTTAAAAGAAAACAGAATTTGTATTAAAAAACAACAACTTAGAAATCAATAAGCTTAAGGGGTAGGTCAAGTGTAACGTAAGCATTAAAGGGGGATGAGGTTCAAGTATTACTTACTTTATATGACAATGACGGAAGGGGGATCAGAGCAATGCTTACGTAAGGTACTCTTAAACACATATTCGTTGACTTAAAGATTCGTGGATTTCGACTACAGCATAACGACAAGAAGTCTGAGTATGTGATACTAGCATCGGGTAATAATACAATAGCCTAGAAACATCCATTTCGAAATAACGACGGAAATGAAACAAAATGCATACAAATTGTTCCTGAGTATAGTGCCCTATCGATATGGATTCGTACGCATTTGGGTTCATTTCCGTCGTTATATCAAGGCAAAATAGGCGTTTCCAGGCTATTGTACCATTACCCCTTGCTAGGTCACATACTCTTATCTCTCACATGATTACATTTACAGCAAAACTGACTTGAGAAACGTATTTCTCGTAAAATTCTAGCCCAGAATGACATATTACACGGCCACCTTCCCATTTAGGAACATTAATTGAGATTTAATATGGCGGACTTCAAGATGGCCACTATGACGCTCCATAAGGAAGCGTTTTCCACCCAGTACCCATTACTGTGTATTTGCTTTCCATTTCTTTCAGTAATTTAAAAATATAAGGGTATTTCAACAGTTTTATATCCCTCTCCACAGATAAGAATCTGACTATTGTATCATCAATTTGTCTTCAACCACTGGCCAATGGCACCTAATATTTTACACAGAAACTCAGTTTTTTTATGCTGATTTTAAATATGTATATTTCTTCTAGAAGTGTCTACTTGAAATAGTGTTGCTTGTAAAACATCGGTGTTGCTTTGTAGTGCATCTATATCGTCCCCTATTAAATCTACATCACTCGCGTATACAAACAGTTGATTCAAATCATTCAATGATAGTCCCTTTTTGTCCCCTTTCATTTTTAAAATCGCATATTCTAACGCAAAGTTAAACAGTAGTAGTGATAAGGCATCGCCTTGTTTCAATCCGTTGTGAATCTTGAAACTATTTGACAGATTATTATCTACCCGTACTCTACTTATGGGGTCGCTCAGACACATCTTCACTAGTGGAACCAGTTTTTTTTTTTCGAAATTCCAAATCGTATCAGGATACTGTATAAGTTGATAGAATCATATGCATTCTTCAAATCAAGCTGGTGAACAGTTCCATTGTATTCGCATTTCTTCTCCAAAATTTGTCTCAAGGCGAAAACCTGGTCCAACGTGGATCTATTTCTTCCACATCCACATTGGTGATCTCCAATTATTTCATCTACGTATACACGTATCCATGTTAACAGAACGGTCAATTTGTCCATTTTATTTAAGTCCTTATTCAATCCTGAAACACATCTTATTTATAAAAGTTTTTTCAGAACTTTAACACCCGCAATTTCGCTCCAAATCTTCTAAAGACAAGAATATCTGGAAATGAAGTGTTATATATTTGTTAAAAAAAATTGGATCAATTGCAGTTTACAGTGGCACAGGATTCCGATACTATCTCTTCCTCCAGTTATAGCCGTCATCATAAGAATTTATGCTGATAGTCTCTCACATAGAATCAAAGGTATCTGTTACTATGTTCAGAACACGCAGAGAATGGAAATCTTAAATCTAACGATTCAAAGCACAAGTTCTTTGAATATTTAACACGAGGAAGTAAATTGATATTTGGTTTTCCTGCAAAAAGGGGTTATTTTCTCAACCATAACATAACTTCAAAAGACGCAATTGCTATTAATGTAAAGTTTTGATATTAACTGTAAAGAAAAATTGGCACGTAAAACCAACAAAAGTGTCACTAGAAAAAGGTTCTTTACAGTAATTTGACCGTTGAAGTAACGGAAAAATAACTCCGACAACTTCACGGTTAATACTCTGTTGATTTTACAGTAATATTTCAGGCGCCTGTACTGCAACTAATATCACCGTAAAATGAACAGTGGTTTAACAGTAAATGTGTTTATTACGGTGATACACAGTTATATCAACGGTATTATCACTGTACAAAATATCACTGTACTAATATCACTTGCAGTATATGTACCTGTGATATTGCCATAAATTCAACGGAGTACTAGACGTAAAATTATCCGTTAGAGTTACTTTTCTGTTACTTTAACGTTACAAGTAACGCAATGAACCTATCTCCGGTTATGTCACTGTTGGTTTTGCGATGGAATCACTCCTAACATGGGTGCACGTGATATCACTGTAAAAGAAACATTGCGTTCACTGTCAAAAAAAAAAATGTTTTTACGGTGATTCTACCATTGCGGTACTGTGGGCACCACGTAAAAGACATTTTACTCTGAAACAATCTTTTCTTTATTACCGTGCTTGTATTCGCTTGAACTGTCTGGTAAAGGGTTCCACATGACAATACCATCATTAACCTATGAAATACAGAATGGTCACAAAAGTTTTCTCCCAATTACAAGTTCTTTTGCGGTATTCTAAAGCGAAATTTAAGAAGTGTCTTTGTGTTTCGTCTGCACTAACTTGGTGTTAAGTAACCAGGGACATGACTTGACTCTGCACCGCTTCAAGTCTCTTCCACCACCGGTGGTCGGCCAGTTTGCAGATCAGAGACGTTTCCTATCCCATGTCCTAAACCACTACTATTCTGAGCTCTTTTCAATCTGGCATTGCCGTTGAATTGGTTTTAGACAATGCATCTCCTGATATATATATATATATATATATATATATATATATATATATATATATA